>JAOWBR010188357.1:0-10267 GCA_028571145.1 Dionaea muscipula | reverse complement strand
GGGCGTTTGTTACCGTCCTCGGGTATCTTTCCTTTCTTCTTTCTGCTGGCAGGCCAGAGGCCTTGGTTGATGTTTTTGTTTCTCACCTATGCGGGATGTGCATAGGAGTAGATATTTTTTATCCTGTTTTTAGCAGGGTCATGCCGAATTTTTTTTAGCGATTAAGGGATATAGGTCCTGTCAGAGAGTGAGTATTCTCTATTTATTTTCGTGAGTTTTCAGCTTACCTGGGGATATTCCCAGTAGTTTGTACCGATTGGATTTTCTTACACACATGTTTGTGTATATTGTTTCATTTAGTTTGTTTAGTTTGATTAGTTTTGATATTAGTTTTTGTTTGTTTATTCAGTTTGAATTGGTGCGATATTTTGGACCATCCAAAAGTTTGAGTAGTATCTGCACACACATTGGTCTTGCGAGTTTGATAACCTGAACTTCCTGCACATCATTGATATAATGTAAGTTTCAAATAACAATGTCCTCTTTAGAATAGTAAGAGTCGGTTTTTGTGCGCCATTGGATTTGGGAGATTAAAGGCTGAGATTAAATGGGTGAATAGTGAGAGTGCACTGTTCATTTGAGATTGAATCTTGGTCTTTGATTGTAGATCCAATGGCCTAAAATAGTCCACTTTACTATTGAAAAGAGAAAGTTTGTAGTTCCGTACGGTGCACGGGTTAACCCTAGTTTGTTCATAAATGAAGAGCAAATGTACCCCAAAGCAATGAAGAAGTTTTATGAGAATTTGAAAGTGGGGTTTGAAGAAGAAGATGAATGGGCTATATCCAAGGTGTATAGTGTAGCAATCAAGCTTGATGCTAAGACGTTAGGAAGGATTTTGGGAGTTAGTCATAAAGATTTTTGGAACTATTGCAAAAGAGACTGGCCTGAGTTAAGATTTTGCATTCCCTTGATAGCTACTAGGAGGTTTGGTGGAACTGACTCCTCGGAACTAGCAAAGGGAATTCAGGGCAATGCAATGAGACCTTTAAGACGAATGCTGCATCTGTTAGTGATCAAAAGTGTGATCCCTAGGTCTGGGAAGAAATACAAGGCTGGGTTTTTGGACCAAACATACATGAAATCTCTCTTTTTGAGGAAGAGGATTAGTCTGCATATGGATTATGTGATTCATGCATATGGCCACGACTTTCCTTATAGTTCTTGGATTTCTTTGGTGCTAAAACATTTCAATGTTCCGTTGGCTGCTACTGATAGCATGAAGGTGAGGAAAACTGACCGATCTCGGTTTTCAATTCTTGAGAAACACTTGCCGAAATATGAGAATGGAGTCAGATGGATGGGTCGCGGAGACAATAGAAAAAGGGATGTGGCTGTTGTGAATCAAGCTGAAGATCCTATTGCTGTTGTTGATGGTAATGTCCAGAGGGTTCCGGATCTGAATACTCCAGCAGTTACTGTTGTACAAAGTGAAACAAATTCAGCTGCAGGAATCACTACTGAAGGAACCAACCCCTTCGAGGGGTACTCAGCTAACAATGGGGGAATTTCAGCTGTTACAACTCAAACATAGATACCAGCACTCCACTACAGGATGACCTCACACCGCTGTACAATACCCAGATTTCATCACCACCACATCACTCCTCATCCGACTCGACCTCTAACCATTCCGTTCATGAGACCCACTCCTCAGACCCTTACTCTTTTATTGTTTAAAACTCTGTTGAACGTCTTTTGACCCTTATGTCTTTGATGCACTTGTTGAACCGATGTTTTTATGTGATCATTGCATTTCCTACCTTGCTTACATTGATTGCTATGTTCTTACCATCCTTTTATGCGTATTTATTCCTTTTTGATAATCCCAAAAAGGGAAAGAGATAGATGCATGTGTCTTTACAGATTTAGTAAGCAATTGATGGCACCAGCTTGTCCCAGATATCTAGTGGAGTCGCTCTACTCTTGAATGATTGATTTCAATCAATGTTGTGGACTGTGTTTATAACAGATTAATTGAATATCTGCTTGTAGGAACTGACTCCACAGACTTTACTTGTGCTATAATTATTTCTGATTCCTACCATGATTTGCATAAACTTGGGGGGAATCATGATTTAAATTAGTCAGGGGAAGAGTATTTGAGGGAGAAGTGCATTTCAGAGGGAAGGGCATTCATGGGAAGAGATAGATGCTTAATGGGGAATCATTTAAGGGGGAAGAGCTTTTAGATGTTGTGCTATGCCTAAGTCTGATTGATTGTTGTCACATGTTTCATTGTTGATTTGAATGTATATGCATCACTTGTCTGTCATTATCAAAAAGAGGGAATTTGTTGATCCACGATTGATGTTTTGATGATTAACAAACTAGTGATTGCATAATTATTTAATGAGCTTGCAAAGTTTATTAAGTGTGACAGAAATTAAAGTGGAACACCATGAGCAACAAGAGATGAAGAAATCCAAAAGAAGTGGTAATAAAGATTAAAGAAGAGGCATGAACATATGAGATATGCACAACCAAGAAGGGAAATCAAGAAGATCATGAGATGTCATGTGAACACATATTAACAAGGTTAGCAAGGCTGAAATCATGTGATTAAATCTGGTTTAGATGGATTCATATGCACACGTCACAGTAGTTTTGTTCTGTCCAGCCACATTTCTTAAGTCTTAGGAATCGACCCTTTTATGAGGAATAACTGGACGCGAGATAAAATTTCATTCGAGCGGGAAATGAGCTTGCATTTTTTAAACCTGATTTCCCTTGATGTTGACCTCCATCAGCATGAGCCCCTAGCCTTTTTGGTATAGTCGTTCCTAGCCTAAGCTACTTGTTTTTCTAGCTTATGTGGTTTTACCCGCTTTGGCTTTAAAGCAACATTGGAGAGTTTCTTGACCGAAAAGCCAAAGCAGATTATTTCCTCCAGAAGTAGCTAGTGAAAGGGACTAAAGAGTCTAAACCTTGTGATGTGACCTTACTCAAATTGATGGTAAAACTAGGCTAGACCTTTTTTCCCTCCAAGAAATTAATTACCCAAATTTCTCTTGGACTCCATGGATATAAGCTGGTTTCATTTTATGAAACCAGTGTGCGTGCAAAAAGGAATCCTGGAGCCATAGGAGCAAGAAGGAACCGACCCCTTTACTCACAAACCTGAACATTGTGCACTTTTCATCCTAACTCAAGTTTGATTATCATAGTTCCTGTCTTGTATCCTTATTGGTATGTGTTTTCATGTAATATTCATACTTTGAAGAAGTACCATATCAACGCTAATCTTGCACCATCAAGTGGACACTTCTAAGTGAAGTTGTCGAGTTTATCCAAGGTTCGGAGAAGTTTGAGAGGCCCACTTCATAGTTGATTGATGATGGTCGAGTTGAACAACTTCTGAGTGGAAGTTGTTGAGTTGGGCTGCATCCGGAGTAGGGTGAGTCGAGTTGAGCCACTTCTAGTGAGGTGAGTAGAGTGAACATCCGACATCCTTGAGTGAGGATTACCTAGTGTGCAACCTAGAGGTTGTAGAATTGGACACCTTCGGAGTAGAAGAGTGTTGCGTGGGCTGCTCCAGACGTGGAGTGAGTTGAGTGAAGCTCGGAGTAGAGCTTGAGTGAACACCTTGAGTGAGGTGCTGAGTGAAGCTCGGAGTAGGGCTTGAATGAAGATCATGAGTGAGATGTTAAGTGAAGCTCGGAGTAGGGCTTGAATGAACATCTTGAGTGAGATGTTAAGTGAAGCTCGGAGTAGTGCTTGAATGAACATCTTGAGTGAGGTGTTGAGTGAAGCCTTGAGTGAGGCTTGAGTGGATGAACTAGAGTCATTGAGCTCATCATGTATATAGAATTGTATTCATGTAAATGACACTTACGTACAATAAAGAATATTGACATTCTTTATCATACTTGATTCATCGAGTTTATCTTGCTGCATCATTCAGTAAGTCTATATGTGATATGAACTGCTTATTTTCGCTGAATGTTCTTACAACCTAAAGGAATCGATTCCTCTTAACTGAAAACACACTGGAATCATTGTTTGGGAAACTGCATATTTTATATCTTTTGAATCAGACTCGTATCATTGTTGATTACATTTCATCCTATACTAAAATGTACTGTGGTATAAATCGTTTCCGTAGATAGCATTCACAGTTCAAAGGAACTAAATCCAACAAAGGGAAAAACTGTCTGGAAATGTTATCTCTATGACAATGCATTTTAAATAGTGATTTTTCGTACACCCAATCCATCCCCCTTCTTGTGTGTGTTCATTCTATTTTTAACAGTATAACATAAAGAGAGCATTGGAGGGAGAACAAGCAACTTTAGGGAAATGATTACCCCAAAATCACAACTACGTGGCATCGGCTGCAGAAAAATCCTCCTGTTACTGCATTCTGTTCAAGAAAATGTCCACCAGCAATTGGAAGATCTAAATTAGTTCACACATCATTGCAGTTTGTTAAGGTCCGACCCCCTTCTTGCATAAAAAGTAGGTGGCGATTCCAAACTCACCCTAACCCTTACGATGAGTCATCCATGAAACCTTAGATCACATAGATATCAAAATAGCTAAAAGCTAGGGCTAGAAACCCAATAGGTCAATCAGGCCAATAATTGGGTAAAACCATAATAATAGCTTCCCCTATCTCACAAAGGCAAAAGCATCATTCCTTGAGTTGCTAATAGTAGATAAACCTCAATTATACCTAGCCTTAACCTCCCTAAATACGATAGTAAGGACAATCTTATATAGATTCGATTCAGAACCTACTCAGCTTTTTAAAGTTGCTGCTACTGACTTACAAAATATGAGAGAATGGCCTTTACATAATAAATCTTCCATTATTATTCCGTGGTACTTTATAACTCTGTCCAGGCATCATTTGATGCCTCGTACAATTTCTCAAAGTTTGAATTCCATTTGAAAATAAAATGAGCAGACGTTCTGAAAGAAAGATATGACAAGAATACGAATCAGTTGAAAAATCTCACTGGGAACTATGGATGTTTGTTGGAACCCAACATTAACAACAATTCCTGAAGTCTTCCTTGCTGCATAGAGAGCCAAGGTAGCCTGCATGGACAAAACAAAGAATATCAGTCCATGTAAGAAAAAGAGAGGTGGGTGCTCTAAACTTCAATTGTTTTACACATTTTAAAAGGAAAATCAATGTATCAGAAACTTAATAGAACAATAACGGATAGCCCATCACTAAGCATGGAAAGGACTCTCATATTTGGTGAACACACCATGATCCAATGTAGAGGAACATGTTAACAGATATCAATTATTAACCGGTCTGAATTATAGAAGGCATAAATAAGACAAGGAAAGGAAGCCCTTGGAAAATAAGCTTTCATCCTAATGCACAGAAGAAAAACATTGAAAGTAGGAGAGAGCTAATAAATGCAAATCATAACAGAAATTCATGCATTATTTTCAAATTGACTATTTGGTAACAAGCACACCAAAACATGCTTGAAGGACAAAAGGAAACATAAAGAGCCATAACCAGCACACAATTGTGTACAAGGAATACTCCTGTTTTTTATATTGCACTGATTCTTCATTCCCACTTTCTTTATTAATTTGAGATGTTAGCATCATGTGCTCAGTGACCAATAGTGGATTATTGAATACAGTCGCATTCACAACCTTCTTCTTTTGAAACCAAAACATGTCTACATGTTCTAATTTATACCTACAGAGAGAAAACAACTTTACCTGGTTAATGGCACATACAGCAGGAACATTCAAGTCAAAAAGGACAGAGTGAATTGCCTCTCTCAGCTGCCTTCTTGATGCTTTAGCAGATTCTGTGTCTGCATTGTAGGGAGAAAGAGAGCACATTGGATGCCATTGTATGACTATCACTAATTCATAACTGTGGAAGCTTCACAGTAAACAACTAGAGCAAGAATTGTAGAGTCAGAACTCATGTCACGTCCTTCAGGATGTTCACACGTTCAAATAATGATCATGGATGGTCAAGTTTACCATTTTTTTAAAGAGGCTTTACACACATAAATGTCAATATCTTTGCAAATTTTTTCACTTAAACACCATTTTCGAACTTCTTCACAAAAATACCTATAGTTTTGTTTCCATTTGCAAAAGACCAGCTCCCTTTAAAAGTTTTCACGAGGTGACCAAATTAACCTCAAGGGTTTTTTACACAAACACCTATATCTTTCACCTTTTCACATAAACACCAATAACCTACCATTTTACTTCTGTTTGTAAAACACCGCCTATAATTTAACAATAAATAACAAGAGGTGGCCATTTGCAAACATAAGTAAAATCATAGTTGCTTTTTCCTAAAAAAGTCAGAAACTGTAGGTGTTTAAATTAGAAAAAAAAAATGAAAAAATTTAGGTGTGTATGTTCTCCACCCCTTTTCAATACCAAATTACCAATGCGGGAAAGCAATGGCCTTATATATGCAGAAAAGGGGAGCATGCTATGCTAGGAAGTAGCAGCATCACAAAGGCAACACTGACTCATGCAACATTGCAGATGGGAAGGCTACTTCATGACTCTTTTCCTCCCTACTGATAGTATTTCAGTTCAATATTCACAATGTGAGAACTAGATGGAGCCAGCACATTGGATTGATCGAGTCTGCCCTAAACAGAGAGAACAGTCAATATGCATGATGCAATAGAATTCCTATCATCTTTTTGTGTGAGCAGTAAACTTTGTTCTAAATGATCATACTTCCCTTAATACATTCAGAATCTTCTGTTGAAGCAAGTGGCTTGGATCTCAAAGCAATTATCACTCTACTGATGTAGGAGAAAAGCAGAAAGTGCAGCTCATCATCTTTCTTCCAACAGCTCCACAGGCTTACCATCATAATGGCAGATTGGGATGGACACAACTATAGGTTGATTTGGAGGTTTCACCTGCATCCTGTTAATAGATATCATCAGAATGATCAAGCATATGCCATCTCATCTAAGGATTTGAGAGTTATCACTTAAGTACAATTTTATCATCATGGCGCATCTTACCAGCAGGTTTAATTGATAATCACACAAGAACCTGGTTGATGTCACCGGGTGATGGGGTGTTAGGTGTGGAACCACAGCTAAGGAGGATTGGCTTCCAAGTAATGACTCGACAATTAGCATGTATTAGATCATATGCTAACGGATCCTTCGTTATGTCAATGCAGTGTTTGATTATAGGGAGAAGGACCAAGGAGACCATGAAGGGGAAGGAAGAAAAAAGAAAAGAGAGGAGAAAGTTAATTCTTTTTTCTCTTGATTGGTTGTCAGACTTTTGAAAGGGGAAAATAACCTTGAATGTTGATAGTACTATTGCTGTATATTTTAGTGTGAAGGGCAATTTTGGCCAAGGTAAGGGAATAATAGTAGACTTTTGCGATTGCTGATCAGTCTTTCCGTTTTGGCAGGATATAAAAATGTGCTCAGAGGGAAATCACTACCCTCAAACAACTCCCCTCCCCTTCTATAGAGGATCAAACAGATAAGATCCTGTTTTTTCTCCATCAAATTCTCTTCCTTAACCTTCCAATACACAACCACATTGAGCGTAAATATATGTGAATTCTCTACAGAAATTATCGGGCAGAGAAAGCAGAACAATCTCTACTTCATCATGTCTTGTTTATAAAAGTATCAAAGGGGAATCCAAAGGAACACATTCTAGCTCTTGTAGTCTGAGACACAAATGAAGAACTTTCACCACAAAAGTCAGAATCCCAGGTCACCCTTGCCAAAGAAGACACGGTGAAAATGAAGGACCATAAAACTTCTAGTCATGGATAGAAGAGCAACTGAATAACGCCTACCTGCCATAAATTGTAGTATAGAAACGGCTAAGTCTGGAATACATCGGGGACTCAATGTTGCCAAATTCCTGCATATTGAAGTAAACTTAGAACAACTACCAAAACATGACAAAGAACCCAAACAAACTTCTCAGGAGACATGAAGAAGTTCCCAACAACTCTATTCCACGAATGGATGGATTATGTAGAGATACAATAACATTCCCGGGCCTTCTACTACAAGCTTGGAATTTTGGAACAGTGGGTTCCTCAACATGGTGAGAGGTCAGTGCACAAAGTCCAAACTTCAAATCCAAAAAGGCATTCGCATGATGGGGTATGTAATGAAACAAATAATATTCCTAGGTCTTCTTCAACAAGCTTGAGCTTTCGATAGAGTGGGTGTTTCAATAAGCTCGAAAATAAAGTCCAAGAAATGCATAAAACATGGCTAACTTGCTCCAATTTGCTCTAAGGACAACCAGACAACATGGATGTGGGGATAGACTCACATAAAATGTAGCAGATCTCCCAGAAGGGCCTCTATATTTGCTCCAGCCAAACTTGCAGTAGCCAGAACCACCTATATCAGAGCATAAAACAACAAGGTTCCTTACACAGATTACAAGGTCAAGTTCTCCTGAAGCACATAAATCCTAAGGTTCTGTCAACATCAAGGGTTTTTTTTTGTGTCTCCTGCGTTCAGCAGATATGACCACTTCAGCAACACTGATCAATATGTACTCGAGTTCACATAGGTTCCCTTAATTTGCAAAAAAGGCATGCAAAAGCCACCATTTCAAATAGTTCTAACCGGCCACCCAAGTAAGAAAAAATACATTTAAGTAGCACTGGAAGTCCATCTATTAGCAAGAAGATGGTAGAAAGTCATTTCCTGATTGAAGTGATAATAACAACCTTTGAATCAATCGAAACTTTGTCCTTCTACTTCAGATAATAACTAATCAAAGTGTTATTGTTGATAATATACGTATAGTGTACTCGATGGCATCTACTAAAGAGCAAAAAGCCCAGGATGCCCTAACGTTCCTATTTCTCCTCCTAGCATGTCATGTGCTCAACTTACTAAATTCTCAAGAATCAATAATGTGTTCATCGGTGGTTGAGAAACACAAAAGATGCCTCTCTATTCACAGCCACGATACCTAAAACAAAGTAGTACTTAAGGAAAAACCTCTAGGTTTGGAGATGGAAGTGCCAATTATTTAGCAAGTACATGGATTGGGAGTACCATCAATGATAACAGAGCCCGGAACCTGAGCCCGCTGCCCATATATTCTCATAAAAGACAGCTGTGGTTCTTGGCTGTAATACACTCTGCAATGCACACATAATGAAACATCCCATTAGCACTCGTAAGCAAGTGCTAACCATCATTTAATCAAGGGCAAAATGAGCTTCATCATCAACACGGACTACGCTGCTGAACCAAGTCCGCTGCTGAATTGCTTCTAGAGCCCAGGCCAGGCCGCTCAAAACCTCATTCAATGAGGTCAACAACGAGTGAAGATGATATCGTAATCATCTTCTTCGAGTGAATGAGCTCAATTTTAAGGAGAGGAAAAGGAGACATGTACTGTTTCTCTCTTAACTTGTCCGAACCCCAGCAGCAAAAGATCCACTTCGAAAGAAAACCCAATCAAAAAAAAAAATACTTCACTTTTATCAATACAAAATGAAGAGGATGGAAACGGGGAGAGGTGGTGAAGAAAATGACGAAGATGGACAAGGAGGAGAAAGTGGGGGCGTACTGAAGGGGATAGCCGGATCTCAGGCGGGTCTCAGCGAAGAATATGGAATCCCAGGGCTCCAGCTGATCATCGGACTGGAGGAAGTGAATCCAGAGGCGGTTATCGGAGACAAGCGCTCTCCAGGTTCTGCACACGACGGAGTTTCTCGCAGCCTCTTTCGCCCCAAGAAGCTTGAGAATCAGGAAAAAAATCTCGTCGGGGATCCGATCGAATGCTCCCATCGCCGCTGAAGACCCTCGAGCTGCTGATTCCACTCCCAGCACCATCATATGCTGCGACTGGGAGTCCAAAGCCTGCTGCTGCCGAGGATTTGGGTTCGATCGGGTTGAACCCAGTCCCAGGACCTTCTTCAGCAGCATCGCCATCACCGGCAAAATCAGATCCGATTATTAAGAAGATAAGCGACTACCCTTTTCCTCTCCCTCCACCAGCTCTTGAACCCTTGAGTTGGGGATACAATTCACGTTCACGTCAGACAAATACTGACTACCACCAGGTTATTACGAGAGCCGGTAAAGATAAGCGACTTAATTTTAGGGCTGCGTTTAGTAAATGAGGTGCTGCGTTTAGGACTTACGTATGGGCGTCCTTAAACGCAGCACCACATTTTACTAAACACAGCACCTTTTTAAAAAAATTTACAATTTTGTCCCTGACCTTTTTAAATAATTACAAGATTGCCATTACCTAATATATATACGAAAAACATTTCATTTGTTCACATCTG
>JAOWBR010188346.1:0-10267 GCA_028571145.1 Dionaea muscipula | reverse complement strand
GAACTCAATATGGTAGCTTTTAATGACCTGCAATAGAGTTAGCTGGCACTATCTCTTGATCTCCATTAAAGCAAATCAAACATTTTTGTTCTTGATGGAGTGTAGCATTTTCTTACTCTAGAGTGCTGATTTTTAGCAACTAAGGTGGAAATCACACACCTTACTACTGTCATGTTCTCATACTTTGGTAATCCAGACTGGTATGTGGCCACATATGGAGGAGACCAAGGGATGCCTCAGTTAGACGGGTGAAGTCCTTGGTTTTGGAAGGTACGGGGAATCGGGGTGCCTAAAGAAGACTTGGGGTGAAGTGATCCGTACGGATCTAACCATGTTACAACTTACGATAGGGGATGTTATACATCGGATGGAGTGGAAGAGACAGATAACTGTGATGGATCCCACTTAGTGGTCGGTGGACACGTTAGTTGTTTTTGTTGATGTTTGTAGGTCCAGTCTTAGTGAGTTCTTCGTGGGACGTCATCGACTTACTTTACTACTAGGGTGGATCATTTGGTATCTCCTTACTATACTTTATCGTTCTTTCTAGGGCGTAACATAGTCAGGCCTTTCATTAGGGCCCCGGGCTCTGCCATCTTTGTTTGCAGAAGTAGTACTTTTGTTTTCCTTTGCGTTTATAGGGTAGGTTAGTATCTATATTATTATTTCACTTTTCACATTGCACATTTTTTTTTTGGCTCTATCATAACCTTGATTAGGTTAGACTAGTGCGTGTTAGGTAGCTGACAGTCAGCGCATTATTTTTGTCAGATCTCTCGTGCACGTGTCCATTTAGACACGGGCGGCCGACCCCACCTAGTGGGATAAGATGATGATAAGTATTTTTCCTCTTTATCCTCGTTCTTTATTGATCATGACATTATTCATCAATCCTCTTGTGCTCATACTTCCCAACAAAATGGGTGGCCGAGCACGAGCTTCGTGAGGTCACTCGTGCCTTGTTATTCCAGATACGTGTTCCCAAGGTATATTGGTCAAATGCTGTTCTTACCACCACTTACCTTGTGAACCGCATGCACTCCAGTGTCTTGAGTGACAAGATTCCTTTCTCGCTTTTGTTTCGATCCTCTCCACCGTTTGCCTTTTCGAGTCTTTGGTTGCACTTGTTTTGTGCATGTCCTTGATTTTGGTCTAGATAAGTTGGATCTTAGATCTCGTCAATGTATCTTCTTGGGGTACTCTCCTACCTTTCGTCGGGAGTTTGTGTGTGCTGATGTTACTTTTCTTGAGTTTGTCCCCTATTTTCCTGAACCTTTCGTGTCTGAGGCCCTCCATGAGTCGTTTCCTGCCCCTATCCCATATTCTATGGTCGATTTTGAGTTGTCCCCAGCCTCCGCGGTTTCTGTGTTGCCCCTTGGGACGGGGTCTCCTTCCTTGAAGGCCCCTACTACATCTTTGTAGGCTCCTTTGAAGGTCTGCTCGTCGACGTTCGACACCACCTTTTTCCTGTGACCCTGTGGATCCTATCGTCCCCTTGCTGGACGATTCTGTGAAGCTTCCTATTGTGCTGAGGAAAGGGGTTCAGAAGTGTACTCACCCTATTGCTTATGTTTCCTACAATCAGTTGGCCCTTGCTTCGTCATTTTGTTGCCTCTGTTTCTAGTATTCCTCTTCCCTTCACTGTTCAGGAGACTCTTTTTATCCCTAGCTGGCGGGCTGTCATGGAAGCTTAGATGGACACCTTACATGATAATGACATATGAGATTTGGTACCTCTTCCTTCCGGGAAGCATAAAGTTGGTTGTCGTTGTTGGGTCTTCGTCGTCAAGGTTCATCCTGATGGGACCTGTTGAGTGCTATGACTTGTAGTCAAAGAATTTACTCAGACTTATATGGTTGAATATAAGGAGACTTTCTCTCTTGTGGCCAAGATTAGCTCTGTTCGTATTCTTCTTTCCCTTGCGGCCACATTTCATTGGCCTCTCTTTCAGCTGAATATCAAGAATGCATTCTTATATGGTGATCTTCATGAGGAGGTTTATATGACTCAGCCTCCTTGGTTTCTTGCTCGAGGGTGAGCTCTTGTATGTCGCCTTTGCAAGGCAATATGGCTTTAAACAGCCTCTCAGAGCTTGATTTGAAAAATTCAGTGATGCCCTATTACAGTTTGGGATGCACCAATGTCAGTATGACTATTCTATCTTTTTCCTCTCACCTCCCAAGGGAGAGTCCTTTATTCAGAGACTATTGTATGTCAATCTAACTATATGTATGTTGATATTATGTTGATAATATTATCACCACTACGGATGACCAGCACGACATTGACAGGTTGAAAGCCTTTATTCAGAGACAGTTTTATACCAAAGGCCTAGGAGAGTTGAGATATTTCTTGGGTATTAAAGGTTTCGCGATCAAAAGATGGATCTATTAATTTGAGCCAAAGGAAGTATTTTCTTGATATTCTTGAGGAGATTGGTCTGTCGGGGACCAAACTTATAGGCTATAACTACTCCTATTGATCTAGGGGCTAAGTTGTATGTTGATCAGCGGAAGCTTATGACGGAGCCTGAGAGGTATCGTCGCTTGGTTGGGAAGTTGACGCATCCATGTATTACGCGTCCTGATATCACCTTTAATGTGAATTCATTGAGCTAGTTTATGTCAGCTTCAGGAGTACCTTATTGGGAAACTTTTTTAAGGCTGGTGAAGTATCTGAAGAACCATCCTAGTCTAGGTTTGTGCTACAGAGCATGTGGGCATTTACGTTTTGAGAGATTTACTGATTCAGATTGGGCTAAGGATCCTACTAACAGACGATCTATCACTGGTTATTACGCCTTTCTTGGAGGCAATCTTGTCTCATGGAGGAGTAAGAAACAAAAGATTGTTTCTAGGTCTAGTGTAGAGCCAAGTACAGGGCAGTGACATATGCTTCCTGTGAGTTGACATGGATTCACTCTCTTCTAAAAGAGATCGGGTTTACAGTTCAGTTGTCTTTTCACTTGCATTGTGACAATCAAACAACTATACATATTGCTTCAAATCCAGTCTTTCATGAGGGGACGAAACATATTGAGTTTGATTGTCACCATGTTCGAGAAAAATTGAAGAGTGGTTTCATTGATATACCCTTTGTGCCGAGTGATGCTCAGTTTGCAGATCTTTTAACTAGATCCTTGTTTTTACCTCGTCTTGAGCTTTCATGTTACAAGTTAGATCTAGTTGATATCTATTCTCCAGCTTGAGGGGGATGTTGAATGTAACCCATCAAAGGTATTTTTGTCCTTGTACTATCCCTCTCTTTCTCTCTATATATATATAAGATTTGTGGGTGTGCTAGGATTTAACCTAGGCACTTTACCTTCTCATTTGTGCTAACAATTTGTATGCATCTTGGCCCTCCAAATCAATCTGCAATTATTTTTGCTTTTAGGGGGGATGGGAATGGTTAGATGTGGATCTGCTGAAGGTTTTCTAAACTATTGTCGGACCTTATGGTTAGGGCATTTTGTTTTCTCTAGTTGGATCGAAGCAGGGTGCAACCACTTAAACAAAACAAGTATATCTTGTGGAAATTCAAATTGATAGATGTGAGCATTTCTAGCTTGTTGAAGTCAGACTTGCTTCTGTGACAGCCTCTGGTTTCTGCTTTGTTTTATTGGCTCCCAGGTATCATACTTTTCTCCCTACAACCTCTTTTTTGGTTGATCTAATCTCTGTTATCCTTTGAGCTGCATTATTAAAACTTCAGAGGTTCTTTGTATTTTTGGAGCTCTTTGCTTTCCTTTTTCCCCTTTTCTGAATTGAATTGCCATCCGTTAAGCACCAAGTACTCGGTCTTATTTTTGAGTTTTTACTTCCTCTGCAGGCGACTTCGTTGTATAAGTTAGTCGCAGAGCGGGGACCTTGGTGTTCCTTGTCCAGGTGGGCACTAGAGTCCTACTTGAAAGGTGATATTGGGAAGGCATTGCTATTATACTCAAGGATGGCAGAATTAGGATATGAGGTGGCACAAAGTAACGCGGCATGGATTCTTGACAAATATGGGGATCGTAGTATGTGCATGGGAGAATCTGGCTTTTGCACTGATGCAGAGAGGCATCAAAGGGCACATTCTTTGTGGTGGCAGGCATCTGAGCAGGGAAATGAGCATGCCGCCTTGCTGATAGGCGATGCGTATTATTATGGTAGAGTATGTATCTGTACATATAGGTTTGTTTTTTCTTAGTGGTCCACTACAATATGTGAAGCTTGTCCAAAGATCGTGCTCTAGAAGAGCTTCCTCTGATACTGTTTTCCATTTTGTCTTTGCCTTTTAGGGTACTGTGAAAGACTATGATCGTGCAGCTGAGGCATATATGCATGCTAAATCCCAGTCTAATGCACAGGCCATGTTTAATCTAGGCTACATGCATGAGCATGGCCAAGGGCTTCCTTATGATCTTCATCTTGCCAAGCGTTACTATGATCAAGCGCTAGAAATTGATCCAGCGGCGAAGTTAGCTGTCAAGCTGGCTCTTGCAAGCTTGTGGCTCCGGAAAAACTTTGCTGACAGTTTCATGGTTAGTTAAACTTCTGTTTACTTTCATGAAAAAGCAACAGCATACAGGAGCAATCTAATCTCTTGTCTATTAGTTTATATTCCATCACGTTATAAACCACGATTAGGGAAGGCTACTAAATTTTCTCTCATTTTTATGTGATCTATCCCTTTTTTGTGGAAAGCTGAGGTCTCTACATGCAGAAGCTTCTTGGTGTAGTTCACTCAAGAATTTTGTTGCACACTAAGTGTACATCATAAATAAAAAATTGGTCATGAACTGTAAAAGTATTCTTTTTTTTTTTTTTTTTCTTTTGGAATCGAGTTTGTATGGAAATTTTTTTTTCCGAATCAAGTTCTTTGTTTTAGAGCTAAATTAATATATAATAGAGGTGTATCTTTATCAAAATTGTTTTTTTTTTTCATAATTTTATCTTTAAATGCTTAGATTATACAAAGGAGAGATAGGTAATTAATTTTATTTTTCTGAACTTTCTATCTGTATGAGAATTCAAAAACTGAGATGATGAAAGGAAAATTGGCTTATAAAATAGAGATTTTGTGGCCTCGGAGGATGCAATGGAGTTTTTGCTCCCCATTGCAAAAATTGTTTTTAATTGCATGGTCTCCTCACCCCCAATTTAAACTGTTCCTTGACATCCGAGGGTGGTTAGACCTTAATTGCTTCCACTTGTTTCATAAGAACAGTTATTTATTAGATTAACCAACATCATTTGCACATGCCTGAAGATTGTTGCTGATTTATTGCTGGTTCTGTCTTGAGCCAGTACATGAGAAAATAGGCTTCTATTGCAAAACAACAACCTAGTGTGGAGCAACCTCTCTGCAAAAATGCAAGGATAACACTGCTTATATATGCGCACACCTCCCCTACCCCAGCACTAGCTGGATAGCGCTTGTGTTCCGGAGAACACACTATACTCTCTAAATGGCTAGTGATGTGCTCTTGTGCCTTGTCTTATTTTCTAATGTTTCATGTTGTTCTCCATATCTCGGTAGATATCGTTGTGCTATTTGCATCGTTGTTTTCCTTTAAGCTACTTTTGGGCTTTATACAGGTACGATTTATAGATTCACTGCCTGAAGTTTATCCAATAGTAGAGCAGTGGATGGAGGATGTAATCATGGAGGAAGGAAATGCAACCATTCTCACGCTATTTGTGTGCCTCCTTACTGTCCTATACCTTCGTGAGAGGCAGAGAAGGCATGCTGTTGCTCCTGAAGAAGCTGTAGCGCAGCAGCCTGTTGATCGTCTGATTCCTGCACCACATTAGATTGGTCCCCAAGGTACTAATTAAGCTATTACTATTGTTTGACATGATGGAGAGCTTTGACGCTATGGTAAGTTGTTCCACCCGTGACCTGGTGATCACAGGTTTGAGGTGTGAAAACAGTGTTTTGTAAAAAAAGATAAAAATAAAAATAATGTGCATATCCACCCTTCTCCCCGCCATAGCTGGATGGAGTATAGTAGCTGCTGTAAACTTTGCAATTTGCATTGGTAGATTGATTATGTCTTCACCTTTTGGAGTAATAATAAACCTCATGTTTATTCTGATGTGATTTCATGATGTTTTCTTGATATCTCTGTTACAATATAATGGAGTATGAATTAGTGAATCACAAGCCATCAGATGTCATACAACAACATTGTCCATTTCCCATTGAATGGGGTCGGTCACATGTATCAAATGTCCTACATATTGACATATTTATTCGTATTTAATGTGGCTCATTGGATTGTTTGGGAGCAGGGTAATTACTCAGCGGACGTTTTTTTGATGCTTTTGCAGGGAAGCCGTGGTCTGTGGATGAAACACTCTGGTTGAAGGGAGGAGGCAGATTGATAACATGCTCAAGGGGCAGAGCATTGTAATCCTGGCGACTTTGGTTTATGAATAACATGCTCAAGGGGCAGAATTGTATCTGTCGGGTCGAATCATTGAATATCCGTTTTTTACTTTTAGACCAAGGTGAGGGAAACAAATCGATTCGGAGTAGCAGAGATATCCTGTAGAAAGATAAGCCGAGCTGTGCTGATTTTTTCTGTTACTGACAAGAGAAAACAAGCACATATTCAAGATGGGATGCGTAGAGACATTTCACAGATTTGTATTCTGTGGAGGAGATGAATGCCACAGAGACAGAGAGAGAGAGAGAGAGAGAGAGAGAGAGAGAGAGAGAGAGGGGTTGAGAGAATACTTGTATTTTATTGAGTGAGTGCATAAAAGGTTATATGACAACGCAAAAGAGAATAATACACGTGTCATCCCCTGCAAGTTCATTTGGCGTGTCACCATAGTGAGTTTGGTTCCAAGTGAAGTGAACGCCCGAATTGCTAGTGTGTGTGAGACAATCCGCTGCTGATCAGGAGATGGAATAAACTGTACTTGAAGATTACCAGCCACCACTCTCACGAACAAACGACGTGGAAATCAATTTTCACATGTTTAGTACGAGCGTGAAAAATAGGACTAGCATTCAAATATGTCTAAGATTGTCACAAAGCGAAAATGGAGGCTTGGAAGAAGGAACAGGGATGATCATGAAGAGATTCAAGCAAAGTAAATCTCACAAGTTCCATTAGCTAGGCTTCGGTATTCAGCTTCAGTGCTGGATTTGGAAACCACTATCCACTTAGAAGATGACCATGAGAGAAGATTACAGCTAAGAAAATTACAGTAAGCATTAGTATTGCGTCTGTCATAAGGGCATGAATCCCAATCCGCATCCGTGTATAGCCAACGAGGTTAAAATCTGGGGAAGGTTGTGTGTTTAGGGATGAGGAGCAGGGTATCCCATAAGTGATGATGGATGGATGAAGTATTCGTAGGACGAACAAATTTAAGTATTTAAGATATTTTATCCAGGAGGATGGAGAGATTGATTAGGATGTAATACACCGGATTAATGTGAGTTGACAAAAATGAAGGGTTGTTTCATATGTTTTGTGTGATAGGATGCTTTTAAAATTAAAAGGTAAATTTTATCGGATCGCGATTAGAATCGTCCTATTGTACAAGACAAAGTGCTAGCCAATCAAGAAGAGTCACGTACAGAGAATGACGATAGAGATACGTATATTGAAGTGGATACGCGGTGTTACTCGTAGGGAGAGAATAAAAAAATAAGATCTATAGATTGCTCGGGATAACATTGATGGTTGATAAGATGAGGGAGGGGTATCTGCACTGGGCGGGTCACCTATGATAGAGACTCCTAGATGCGCTTGTTAGGAGAATGGAGTTCATTTTGTTGAAAGATAAGAGAGGGGTCGGCAAAAAACAACTTGGAACGAAGTGATTCGTATAGACCTTGACATATTACAATTTATCATAACGGATACTTTACATCGAATAGATTGAAAGGTGTAGATATGTATGGGTGACTTCAGGTGATAATGATGATGATAGATGATGATGACACAAATGAAGATCTTCAAGAGATCTATGAGCTTCAACTCCTAAAAAATATCGCAGGTCACCATGGTCCTCAATATAGTAAAATGAGACTTAAGAAATTAGAACCTTAACGGAATAAGCATGAGAACTAGTAACAATGATATCGTCCACGTAGATAAGTAAGACAATAATAGAATCTTTGGAATGAGCGATGAACATAGAAGTATCAAACGTAGATTAGTATCCAATGCTGGGAAGACCTGAGCTAAGCTTGTAAAACCAAACTCTGGGTGATTGTTTGAACCCATAAAAAGCTTTTGTAAGCTTATAAACATAAGTGGGATTAGTCTCATCAATAAACCCTTGAGGTTGTGTCATGAATACCTCTTCAACCAAATCTCCATGGAGGAAAGTGTTTTAAACATCAAGCTGGCGAATAACCTAGTTACGGGATATAGCTAGGCTTAGAACAACACAGAATGGTTAGGTTAAATACTGAACTAAATGTCTCGATATAACCCAAACTAGGAGTTTGATGGTATAGTCGAGCCTTGTAGCGCTCCACAACATAACCGTTCGGGGGTATGTAGAACAAATAACTTTTGGACCTAGGGTATGAGGAACAAGCTAGCACTTTTTATTTTTGAGAAGAACCAAATATTCTGTTTCCATGGCCTGACGCCAGTCAGGGGACTTGGCGGCCCGAGAGTAACAAGTAGGTTCCATGGGAGAACTTGGATACACACTGAGAAACATCTTCGGTTAAGAAAACCTAGCCTTAGAACGAGTGATCATTGGTTGGTCATTAACAACTGGTGGTTTTAAAGCATCATCGGATGTAAAATTACGTCATGTGTGTGTTAATGGCGAAGTATGCACAGGAGTGAGTGATGTCTCAAGTGGAATGGAAGAAGGGGAAATAGATGGGGAAGGTAAGGTAGGAGAAGAAGTAAGGGTTGGAGATAAAGAAGTGGAATCAAAAGGTAAGGGAGAAGAGGTCGAAGATATAGAGATGGGTGAGGAAGAAGAAATACTAGGAAAGCTAGATGGAGAAGAGAGAGAGACTGAAATACAGAGAAATGAGTCAGCGGAAGGAGACAATGGAGGAGTGGAAGAGGATGAGTCGTGAAAAGGAAAAGATTGCTCATTGAAGATAACATGACGAGAAACAAAATTACAACCAGTAGAGCGAACCAAACATAAGTAGCCCTTGTGTTGGGAGCAATATCCAATAAAAGTGCATTTTTTGGAACGGACTTGTAACTTGTTATCATTAAATGGGTGTAAGAAAGAAAAACAAGAGCAGCAAAGAATAAAAAGAATGTGATAATTTGGTTGTTTTCTTTATAGAGAACAGAAAATGGTGACTAATTTGGTGGAATTAAAGTGGCCAGACGATTGATCTAAGTAAATTGATGTCTGAAAAAGAGTTTTTCTATGACACTCGATTTTTTATACAATGGCATAACGATCGTAAAGAGAGCAAAATCTCATCATCACACCAGTATGGTAGGGGGGAGAGAGAGAGTGCGCAAACCCCCATAATCACACCAGTAGGGTTTTTGGCCCCACATCTGCTCTCTCTACCTCTTTATACTTGTGCAAACTTTCTGACAAAGAATAGGGCAGTGGGGAAATCTCCGTTTAAAAAGCATTAGACCAATATTCTAATGGCATGGATGATTGAGCTAAAAAGAGATAAACCCATTTCCACAATTTGCACGCCCATTTTGAGGAGCTGTATATGCACAAGAAAATCGATGATGAACACCTAATTTGTGAAGGTAGGGACCATTCACCCCGTCAATCAGTTCGAATACATTTAATTTTGCTGTCAAATTGTGTTTGGATCATTGCTTGGAATGTAGAAAAAATAGAAGAAATTTCACCTTTAGTTTTTAACAAGTAAAGCCATGAAAACGACTATGATCATCCACAATAAGCATAAAATAGCGAAAATCCATTGACAGCTAAAACCGGAGCAGGGACTCAAAGATCCATGTGTATTAAATGAAAAGGTTTTACCGCTCTTGATTGAGATAAAGTAGATGACAACCTATGACTTTTTGCTTTATGACAAGGATTACAAAAAGGAAAATTGGAAGTGGATGGAATGTTGCAGGATCGAAGAAAATTCTCTAACAATAGGAGCTGCTGGTTGACCCAATCGAAGATGCCAGACATGAGAGGAGTTGGATGTACCAACAAGGAAGAGACTGGGGCTTATAAGAAGTGTTAGGAAGAGACACAGAAGAAGGGAACTGGACACAATTAATGACCACGGTCAAGCAAGTGCTCTGCTATTCAGCATAAGGGGGAGCAAGAGAGGGTACGTAGAAAG
>JAOWBR010188345.1:0-19153 GCA_028571145.1 Dionaea muscipula | reverse complement strand
GCCTAGAGGACATGGGCGAGGGCGTGGGCGAGCACGAGGACGAGGACGTGCACGTAGAGCAGACGATGGGATTGGTGATGCCGATACACATTCATTTGATCAGATTCCAGCTGCTGCGTCACCAGGTTATCCAGATTGGTTCCGCCCTCCAGTGTTCGTCACTCCAGCAGTTGACATTCCCGGACCATCTGTTACACCTCCAACTCCTATGCGGATGCGACCGGAAGATGTTTATTATCCGACTGCACCTGTTCCTCCATTTGATTTGTCTGATACACCATGGAGTTCTACACAGTGGACTGCGTATTATACATCACAGATTACACAGACTGATGTAGGACACCTTGAGCGTCCTCCATCAGCATTTGACGATAGAGGACGTCACACTCGACGCGATCGTTGATGTATATTTATGTAGTAATATTTTATGTACTCTCTAAATATTATGTAGTAATATTTTATATACTTTCTAAATAATCTACTTGTTATTAAATTTTTTGTATAAGATTTTTTATTATTGGTTTTAATTTTTAATTTTGTTTATAATTAATATATATATTACTAAGAAGTCGTCTTTAGAACAGACTTCTTTGTAATTTTTTACGAAGAAGTCGTCTGTTCTAAAGACGACTTCTATGAAAAAAATTACAAGAAAGTCTAGTCGTCTTTAAAACAGACGACTTCGCACGTAAATTTGAAAAATTTTTCACATGTACAGTATTTTAAGAATTTTTTTCATAAAAAATTGTAAAATTTTCGAAAATTCAGAATACTGGGGTAGCTGCTGGGGTTTCGTGGATAATCGGCGGATGAGGTTTCATTCTCCATTGTCTTCGAAGAGAACGAGACACACAAGCATCGACTCCATGGAAGCCCAGGCTGCCAAGGTCTCCTCTCCTTATCTGTTTGACTGTGCCTGGGTTCTAGTTTATCGTATTGGTATCATCTGGCTTTCGTTTGATCGTGTTGTCTGTGGGCTTCAGTTCATGTTTTTGCTGTCTAGCTGTCTATTTGCAATTTTGCAGGGTTCTGGACTTGTACCATTCTTGAGGCTGGCTAGGTTTCACAAAATCCCTTACTATTTTTTTTTTTCTGTGTTCAATTTAATCTAATTATCTACACTATTACCAAATCTGACCAAGTTAAATAACTCTTTTTCCCTCAAGTGAGGCTGGATATATGGACTCGCCGACCTCATGTCATTGGTTAGATATCCGTGATCAGACCAAAAGGCTACCGATGACCTTATGGTATGCGATGTCATGCCTCATAGTTTCCCTCAAACAAATTTTCATCATACTTTTATTGAAAGCTCTCGCTCCGCACATACATTACATAATTGCTAAAGCTCCAATTTTGCGCTCGTCAACTGACCAATTTATATGAAGACTATGAGTTCCTCATCATCTATCTCTACTTGTTCGACAGTCGTAGAAGTTATGATTGCTGTTATTTTTTAGCTGTATGACTTTGGGAATAAAGGTACTGAACCTCAAACTCTTTTGGTCCTGTGCCCCGAGTGGAGAGATGAGGAAAGTGCCTTAGTTAGCCTGGAAAATACAGTTACAGGCTGTTATGAATTAGATTTAGTTGATTTAAGTTTTATTCTTTATGATATCTCTCATAACAACAAACAACAATAAACTAAGCTTCTTTTTTTTTTCCCCATTGAGCGTTAGCTTGTATGGATGCCTGAGTGTAAGGTGCATGAACAAGTTGAGTAGTCTTTTGCCAAGACGCTGATTATTGATTTTCTATAGTTACTATTTCTATCTTTTGAAATTCTTTTGAACTTGTGGTTTTGATGAATTTTGAAGTTTACATGTGTGGAACGATAGAACATAATTGCTTTTTGGGGGAAAAACCTTCAGATTCTATTTACAGTTTTTACTCCTTTTGTTCAAGTTACACTATACTTTGTATATCAGAATTTCTGCTGTGCTATCTCTGGCCATGTTTCTATGTGTTTATGCTTCCAATAATTGTCTGCATTCTTGCTATTACATGATTTTTGATGTTACTGTCTAACTTGGTTCACCTAACACAGCATGATACCATCACGCGCATATTGCCACTGTAGTTGTATATCGAACATGTGTGTCATGATATTAGGTTTTTGGTGGAGGCCTCTTCCTGTTATTGCAACATTCATTTTGGAATTCTAGCATCTCTTACACCCTAAATTTCCTGAACTGTCATGTCATCACAATGGATCCAAAAGTCTGGATGAAGGCTTGTACGTAGAAGTATGACTCTTTCAAACACAAATGAACTTTTCTCGGGAGAACTATAACTCCTATGATGATTGGCTTGCCTTAACCTTAATCCTAGTACAAGGACAGAAGAAATGGCTCTAAGCGGTGAAAAACCTTTAAAGATTGAAACATAGAGTGTCAGTGGTTATTGTTGACCACAAAAGTGAACGGAGGCTTATGGTTTCATACTCTCATTTAACCAAGTGGATACCAACCTACCTAGGGTAATGAGATAAGAAACTTCTTCAACTTTATGATTGCTTTTGGTATGTCATCCATTTCCATTTGATAGCAAGTGTGAAAAGATTGAAACTGGATTTCCCATGTGGGTAGTCTGTGTATGTCTTGGCATTGCCAACTTGTTAGATAAACTGCACAAGGCCATTATCAATATCAACTCCTTATAATAGTGTTCTCGTGTCCGAACCCTAATGTCCCGTCAACAAATAGAAGCTAGCAATTAGCAACTTCTAAAGAAGTCTAATCTTTTGATTTCATTGTATAGGCAATCAGTGTGCAACATTTTTCGATATTGTGGTTTCTTGAGTCAATAGTGACAAGACTACAATTGGCGACTCACATTGTTGATTCACCTAGTGGCACCAAAATGGTGTTTAACAAGTTGACAATTATGCAACTATGCCACCTTAATAAGAGCTTTGGATGCTCCTATGGAGTTCGTATTTGTGTCTCCATTGTCATTGTTTGAGCTTTACGATGAGGAACAACTTCTAGGAACTGATAAAGAAAACCGTGCGCAACTGCTCTCACCTTAATGTGTCAGGTCATATTCCAAGGCTCATGTGGCATATTTATTTGATGATAACACATGCTATGTGCATTGTTGAAAAGAATATGAAAATAATGAGTAGGCCTAGTCTATAAGAGAGGTTATACATGATATTTTTAGGGTTTGAAATGAGAGAGTTTATAAAAGATAACGTCTAAAAAGATCGAAAAGATAAATTATAAAAGATAGAGCTAAAAATCCTAAATAACTCACAACACTCCCCTCAAGTTGGAGCATATATATTAATAATGTCCAACTTGTTACAGATGAACCCAACCATCCCTCCAAGAGACTTAGTGAGAATATTCCCAAGGTGCTCACTTGTCTTCACATGATTTAAGCTAATATCTCCACTATTCAGTTTTTCTCTAACAACCTCAATATGCTTAGTTGATTCATAAAAGATTGGGTTTGACATGATGTAAATGGCCAATAGATTGTTGCACCACAATTGAGCAGGCCGAGAAATGGGATATCTCAACTCTTCAAACTCATGAAATAGGCAACATTACTCGTCAAATGTGTGAGAGCATGATACTCATATTCAGCACTAGATGTGACAATAACTGACTATTACTTTTCCACGAAACTAAAATTTTACCAACAAAGACATAATAACTTGTAGTGATCAACAATCATATCAAAAGGGAAATCATCCCAATCGGCATCGGAAAATTCCTCCGTGCTTGCCGATGACCATGATTCAATGTTCTAAATGGCGCTCGGCGGAGGCATGGCACCGAGCAATCGCCAAGCGCCAAGACCACATAGGTGCCGCCAAGCTTTTCGGCGGTTTTAGGTTTTGTTTGATTTTTTTTATTTGGGTAATTGAATTTAGGGTTGGGTTGAGCTTTTAATTTTGGATTGTGCTTTTTAATTTTGGGTAATTGAGTTTTAAGGTTTTGTTTGTTTTATTTAAGATTGAGCCGAATTTCTTGAAAAAAAAAATCTTTACTGCCTTAATCCGTCATTCTTCACCGTCAAAGATCTCCATAATCCGCCAAAATGTCAAGAAAAAACGATTAGGGGTTAGATGTGATGCCGAGGCACCGCCAAGCGTCTAGGCGCCGCCAAGGAGTGCCATTTAAAACATTGCCATGATTACTATAGAATAAGCCTTGACTAGGATTTCCTTAGGCCGTGTTTGTTTTGGGGATAAAGGACCCCGACTTGGATTAATAATCCGAGGTCTACATTATCCCGCGTTTGATTACGTTCTTGTGAGCCGGACCAGACATCATATCCAAACAGTGTTTTAATATTGTCCCACACCGGATTGAGAAGTAGGGGGGGGCTCATTACTCGCGAATACCACGCCGCTGGACTCCATCTTCTCACTTCATCTTCTCCATCTTTTCACTCACTCACTCACTCGACTCCATCTTCTCCTCGACGCCATCTTCTCCTTCCCACAGCTTCTCCTTCATCCTCTCCTTCCCGCAACTTCTCTCTCAGCAGAGTATTATATTTCGGAGAGTTCTTGGTGACAGCTACAAAGTCCAAGTTTTGGATATTTGAAAGAGGAGGATGAGATTTCGACACCCACAAGCTTCGAATATTCCATTCTAAACAAGGGTCTTGATCTAGTATCTATTTGCTCTTGATATGGGTTTTGTTAATGTGGAATTTCATTTGGGTCATGATCTAGGTTTTGTTAATTTTTGTGCGTCATTGTTAATTTTGAGAAATTCATATGCTCTTTTGCTAAAATTGGTGTTTTCCATCATGCTAGTATCTATTTGGTCTTGATTTGGTTGTGTGCTGTGGTGTTTCTTTGTGTACTTCATCTTCTTGAATTTCTAGGGTTCAGGCTTGTAAAGGGCATTTTTGTAAAAAAAAATAAAATAATCCCATCTTCTTATCCACAAAACAAACAAGCTTACTATGTCATCATTTCTTATCCAACCCACTCTCCCATCATTCTTTATCCCTCTTTTATCCCTCATCACTAATTATCCCCCATTGTTTTATCTGCGAAACAAACAAGGCCTTAGTATACTTGAGAATATGTAAGTCTTCTTCCCAATGAGGACATCGGGTTCCGACATACTAACTCACTATGCTGACAAATAATGCAATATCTGAACGAGTGAGGCGAGATAATTTAATTTACCCACCAATCATCTATATCTATCATGATCACCATTCATCTCGCCATCCCCATGTGCAAGTTTCACTTGAAGGAGCACAAGAGTGTCACTTGACTTGACATCCACCAAACTTGTATTTTGAAGTAAGTTTAGAGTGTTAATAGGAACACCCCTGCATACAGCGGGCTACTTCAATCCCTAAGAAATACTTCAAAGCTCCATGATCTTTGGTTTGGAAGTTATTCTGAAGAAAGCTCTTTAGGGAAGTAATTCCTAAACCGTCAGTCTCGGTCATAACATTATCATCCATGTAAACAAAAAGGAGGATAATCCTGGTAATCGAGTGTCAATAAAATACTAAACGATCCTTAAGTGATCGCTGTAAACCAAATCCGAGCACCACAAAACTAAATCTCCTAAACCAAATCCTTAGACTAGGCCTTAGACTATATAACGATTTCTTCGGCCCACATACACCAGACTCTCCGTAAGGAATAATCCATATAGTTGCTCTAAATACACCTCCACAGTCAAATCGCCATGAATAAACATTTTTGACATCCAATTAATGCAAACCCCAACCCGAAAATGTAATAAGAGAAATAAGAAGGCGGACAAAAGCCAATAAGCCATCTTCGCGACTGGGAAAAAAGTATCGGTGTAATCACACCATAATCCTGAGCATATCTTTGGCCATCAAAGTCGCCTAGGTGAACATTTACTGACCTAGGAAGGAGGGGGGTTTGAGTCTGAAGAGGGTGATAGTATGGAATCGAGTTGCATAGCTCAAGCACATTTGGCAAGTTTTTTCAAATCCAGCGGACAATGTTTGATCCCGTTGGGTTCGGACATCTCTTGCGGGGCGTTCCTTCTGGAGTATCTCTGTACCACATAGATGTTGGTGGATTTGAAGGAAACTCCTATCCATGCGACATCTAGTGAGGGATTTGATGGCTTATAGGATGGGCGACGAAAGTCAACTTTCCTTCTGGTACGATTCTTGGCTTCCCACGGGTCCTCTCATCGAGAACCTAGGGAGTCACATCATGGAGAGATGTGGCATGTTGCCTGTCTGTTTGGTATGAGATTTTTTCATCAACACAACTTGGATGGACTCTATTAGAGGCGGTTCGTAGTGGCTTTCATGAGTTAGGCATGACATTTTTGATACCATGTTAAAAATAAATCTGTTATAAATAGATTGTAGTTTATGACTTTTGATTATTTATGGTTTTAATTACCATTTATTAATAGCTTATATTTATTAATAGTTTATACGTTAAACTCTTCGGCCTATATAAAGGCTTCATTGTATCACTTTTTGAAATCAGATTGGATATACAAGAGTCATTTAACATATTTCTCTTCTCCTCCTCTAGCCTCGCCTCGTATGCAATATTTTTATATTCCAACAAATTGGTATTAGAGCTGAGACGATGGCTTCAAGTTCAATCCCCTTCTCATTCCCAAGATTGTCAAAAGGACAACTATGATAGTTGGTCCATTCGTGCTAAGGCACTACTAGGCTCCCAAGAGGTCTGGGCTGTCATAGAAAAGGGTATAGAGTTACCCGGGGATGAGTCTACGTTGACTGCACAACAACGTGAGGCTTTAAATAAAACTAAGAAGAGGGATCAACAAGCGCTCACGCTCATCCATCAATGTCTGGATGACGCAATGTTCGAGAAGGTGGCCAATGCTAACTCCGCTAAAGAAGCGTGGGAGATTTTAAAATCTTCCCTTCAAGGAGTCGACAAAGTAAAAAAAGTGCGGCTTCAAACCTTACATGGAGAATTCGAGGTATTGAATATGAAGGAATCCGAAACCATATCGGATTACTTTACCAGAGTCATGGCCGTCGTAAATCAATTAAAAAGATATGGAGAGAAGATTGAAGACGTCACAATAGTCGAAAAGATTCTTCGCTCTTTAAATGCGAAGTTTGACTATATTGTTGTGGCTATCGAGGAGGCCAAAGACATTGACTCGATGAAGATTGAGAAGCTCATGGGCTCACTTCAAGCCTATGAAGAGAGATTGAGCAAATGAGGAGGAGGCACAAGCGAGAATATTTTGCAGGCCAAATTTTCGCCTAGTAATAAAAGAGAAAATAGAGGAAGAGGTGGTTACATTCAAAAAGGTGGTGGTGGCGGTCGCAGTCGTGGTTATGATCAAGGACAAGGAGAAATGGAACGTCCTTCCCACAACAATAGAGGGGGTTCATCGTCAAGATGGCGTGGACGAGGACAAGGTCAATACCAGAGGAATGAAAGAAGGTTTGACAAGTCCACCATACAATGTTACAACTGTAACAAGTATGGGCATTATGCGGCAGAATGTCGCAATGGCAATGTGGAAGAAAAGGCGAACCTCACGGAGAATGAAGGTATGCCAGTGAAATCTCCATTGTTATTGGCTCTAAGGGATGAGTCAAATGATGGTAAAAATGCTTGGTACCTCGACAACGGTGCAAGCAACCCCATGTGTGGTGATAAAAACAAGTTTGTTGAATCAGCCGAGAAGATGAGTGGCAATGTCACTTTCGGGGATTCATCAAAGATCTAGATTCATGGTAAAGGTAGCGTTCTTTTCCGCTGTAAAGACGGTGGACATGGTCCTATCACCGATGTCTCCTATGTGCCCAAGTTACAAAGCAACATTTTAAGCTTGGGGCCACTCGTAGAAAAGGGTTACAAGATCCAAATGAAAGACTAACCTTTGCTAAGAGATCAAAATGCTACCCTCCTTGCCAAAGTGACTGACAAAGAACAGAATGTTCATATTGAATCTATATGAAGATGGCCCTAGATGTTTGAAGACACTTGTCAATGATCCATCATGGCTATGGCACATGCGATTCAGCCATTTGAATTTTGGCTCATTAAAGACCCTTAGTGAGAAGAAGATGGTGAAGAACATTCCTATAATTGATCATCCAAATCAATTATGTGGAGGATGCGTTTTGGGAAAGCATGCAAGGCAAAGTTTTCCCAAAGAATCTTCAACAAGAGCCACGAAACCGTTGAAGTTAATTCATGCAGATGTGTGTGGGCTTATTAAGCCAAGCTCTATGGGTAAGAGTAACTATTTCTTAATCTTCATTGATGGTTATAGCAGGAAAACATGGGTTTACTTCGTGCAGAAGAAGTCTGATGCCTTCGAGGCATTTAGAAAGTTCAAAGCTCTCGTAGAGAGAGAAAGTGGTCACAACATCAAGGCACTCACGACAGATAGAGGGGGAGAATTCACTTCAAAAGAATTCAATTCCTTTTGTGAAACGCATGGAATTCGTCGCCCTTTAACAGTATCAAGATCCCCTCAACAAACTGGCGTAGCTGAACGCAAGAATAGAACGATCTTGAACATGACAAGATGCATGCTCAAGAGCAAGAACATGCCCAAAGAGTTCTGGGCGGAGGTTGTTGCGTGTGCTGTCTATATCACCAACAGATGTCCTACCGAAGCGGTGAATGATAAAGCATCCCATGAGAAATGGAGGGGAAGAAAACCTAGTGTCTCTCACCGTGTATTCGACAGCCTTACGTATGCACATGTACCAGACTAGGAGGGAAGCAAGCTCGATGATAGGAGCAAAAAGCTAATCTTTATTGGCTATGATCAAGCCTCGAAAGGGTACAAGCTCTACATTCTGATTGATGGTAAGGTTATAATTAGTAGGGATGTAGAGTTTGATGAAGAATCTTATTGGAAGTGGGGTTCTACAAATGAAGTCTATGACTTCCTTCCCAATTTTCAAGAAGACGATGAGCATATGCCAACAAAAGCACCAAGTCCAGCTCAATCACCTGGTCATACACCAACTACATCTCCATTATCAGAAGAAGCATCAGCGGTACCTCCCGCAGGAAGACCAAGAAGAAGGAGCCAAATGGCGATCAAGTTCAGAAGCACTGTTATATGGGAGATCTTGAGGATATTGACAATCCAAGTCTTATATGTCTACTTACAAACACAGAGCCATTCTGCAAAGGATCAAGATTGGATGAAAGCTATGGATGAGGAGATGAGTTCCATCGAGAAAAATGGAACGTGGGAGATCACAACCCTTCCACCTGGAAAGAATGCCATAGGAGTGAAATGGGTATTCAAGGTGAAGAAGAATACCAATGGTGACATTCAGAAGTAGAAGGCGAGGCTGGTCGCCAAAGGCTTCAAACAAAAGCAAGGCATTGACTAAGATGAAGTATTTGCCCCAGTAGCTCGACTAGAGACAATTAGGCTGCTGATTGCTCTTGCAGCTTAGAACAGATGGAAGATACATCAGCTTGATGTGAAATCAGCTTTCTTGAATGGTGTTCTTGAAGAAGTATATATTGAGCAACCAGAAGGATACGAAGTCCAAGGCCAATTAGACAAGGTATTAAAGCTAAAGAAAGCTTTATATGGCCTTAAGCAGGCTCTAAGAGCATGGAATCAGCGGATCAACGCATACTTTCAGGAGAGTGGATTCACAAAATGTCCACATGAATATGCTCTATATGTGAAGATGCATGAAAACGGTGATGTCTTACTTGTCTGTCTATATGTGGATGGTCTCATATTCACGGGAAATAATCCATAACTATTTGAAGAATTCTAGCAAACAATGGCTAAGGAGTTTGAGATGACAGGCATTGGCTTTAATGTCATACTACTTTGGCCTTGAAGTTCAACAAACAGATGAAGGCATATTACTTTCCCAAGAAGGTTATTCCAAGGAAGTGCTGCAAAAGTTCCCAATGAAAAATTGCAATTCAGTTAGTACACCTATGGAACCAAGCGTGAAATTGTCCAAGTATGACAATGAAGATAAAGTGGATCCCACATTTTTCAAGAGTTTGATGGGAAGTTTAAGGTACTTGACCCACACAAGACTTGATATTCTCTTTGCAGTTGGACTTGTTAGTAGATATATGGAGTTTCCAACCAATACTCACTTGATGGCGGCAAAGAGGATACTCTGTTATATTAAACGTACAATTGACTATGGGTTGAAGTACTCTTCTTCTAAAGTTTTTAAGCTAATTGGCTATTGTGATAGCGATTTTGCTGGTGACGTGGATGATCGAAAAAGCACCACGGTTTTGTGTTCTTTATTGGAAATAACCCAATTTCATGGATGTCGAAGAAACAACCGATCGTCACACTATCAAGTTGTGAGGCTTGAGTATGTGGCTGCTACATCAAGTGTTTGTCATGCTATATGGCTAAGAAGATTGTTGACAACGATTTATTTTCCACAAGAAGTTACATCTATATATGTAGACAACAAGTCAGCTATTGGTCTGGCAAAGAATCCTGTCTACCATGAAAGAAGTAAACACATTGATAGGAGGTATCAGTTCATTCGAGAGTGCATTGAGAAGAAAGATATACAACTTGAGTTTGTGAAGACAGAGGATCAAATTGCTGACATATTTACCAAACCCCTTAAAAATGATACATTTTACAAATTGCGTGGAATGCTCGGAATTATACAGAAGGAAAGTCAAATTTAAGGGGGAGTGTTAAAAATAAATTTGTTATAAATAGATTGCAATTTATGACCTTTGATTATTTATGGTTTTAATTATCATTTATTAATAGCTTATATTTATTAAAAGTTTATACTTTAAACTCTTCAGCCTATATAAAGGCTTCATTGTATCACATTTGAAATCAGATTGAATATACGAGTCATTTAACATATTTCTCTTCTCCTCCTCTAGCCTCTCCTTGTATACAATATTTTTATATTCCAACATACCATTCATGATATTGTGCCAACCACTCATTATACGACTCCTTTTATCCCGTTCTCCTAGAGGTGTGTTCTCGATTGCTTCGGCGTGGGGCACCTCTGAAGGACTCATCCACGCGTTCCTTGGACATACCTAGTCTAATTTTAGGGTGCAGTTCAGATATTTGCTTTTATTGTCTGGATGGTTTTTATGGAGAGGCTACCTACCCGGTATCACCTATTTAGCATTAGAGTTTGGAGTCGTCTCTTCATTTGTAGGTTGCCTATGTCAGAGTCGACGTGAGACTTTGGATCACCTCTTTTTTCGTTCTTATTCATCCGAGGTTTGGCTTTTTGACCATAGCTCGCCATGCCCCCCGAGCTTCCCCATTGCTTGGAGTGGCATACAAACCTTTCTTTGCTCGTCTGTCTAACGTCCCTTGCGACTGCACCCCTTGCGACCGCATCGAGATTTCAAACGTCTCCTCAGTGTCTGTATTTACCATATCTGGATGAAGCGAAATAAGCGTAGGATTGATGAATCTGAGGTATTTGCAGAGGTCACAGTAGCTTTTATTTTGGTTATTTCTATCACTTAGCCTGTTTTCCTCAGCCACATGGGTTGTATTTTGTTTTAGAGCCGATTTTAGGATAGACCTAAGTTAATCCTCCACTCGGGGACTGATTAGAACTACTATGAGTTGTATTCCTGTACTTTATATTTTGTCATATCTATAATCTTACTTACCAAAAAAAAAAATCCTTCCCTAATTTCACGGAGCAACCATATCCCCTTAGACACATCCGGTTATACTACAAAAGGTTTAGTAAAAATGTGTACAATTTGCATGGTGGTATTAACATAGCACAATTTGATTTTTCCTTTTTTCAGCACCGTCATGATTGAAACAATGTTTAATTTCAATATGTTTAGTACATGAATGTTGAATAATATTCTTGCTAAGATTAATCGTCACCTCTACTACCTCTGTGCTCGTGATAGCAGGCCTCTGTGGTCGTATTGCAAGACTCCTAGTCATACCCGAGAGAGGTGGTTCAAGTTAAATGGCCGACCCTCTGCTCCTAGGTTTGCTAATGTGACTTTCTCTGGGTTGATTCTTCTCATATTGATGATTGTCTCCCTACCTAGTCAGACTCGGTTTTCTTTGACGCCTTTTGTACGCTCTGCCCATTCAATTGCTTATCTTTCTGCCTCCTCGCCAGTGGATCATCGATATTGGAGCATTTGACCAAATGACTGGATTAGTAGGTATCATGCATGACTATTCCCTTACGTCCTCATGTCTGGACGTTTGGATTGTGGACGACACTTATATTCTAGTTAAAGGGATAGGGATAATATCTCTTACATCCACTCTCACCTTACATATTGTTCTCTACATTCCTACCCTATCTGTCAATTTATTATCTTGTGATTCTTGTGTTTTTCAGGATCCTTTGACGAGGAAGACTATTGGTGGGTCGACGCTTGTCAGGGGGACTCTACGTACCGGAGGCAGAGTCACCTTTCGTTGCCTTTCCCAACATATCTACCACTGCCTTGGACCTTTATTGTCATCTTGGTTATCCGACACTATCTAGTCAGAAGCGTTTCTATCCTGAGGTTCGGTCGTCATCCATCTTCTTCCCCATCTCCTCCACTTCTATGTCCAGCATCTCCACCTCCCCCATATCCTCCACTTTCTATTCGTGATGTGTACACTCGTCATTCGGGTCGAGTCATCTCCTTTGGTATAGACTTGCCTTCAGTTAGGTTGGATTCTGATATGGCCTCTCGATTTATCCACGACAACAAGCACAACAAAGGAAGCAAAAGAGGGAACCGAGTCAACTAAAGGAAAAAGGACCCCAATAGCAATTAAAATTCACTTACCAAATAAGAAAAAGCAAGAACACCAAAACGGGTAACAAGAACATGTGATGAGAATAATTCTTAAAAAAGATAATTAGCTATATTTACTATTACCTTTCCTAATATAATCAGGAAACATTAATTATAAATAAGATGTGTAATAGCTTTGGGCTAGTTATGTAGAAATAAAGAATTCTTTTCTATCCCCCTAAACATTGTTTGTTTCCTCTTCTAGTTCCTCATCCCCTTCCTCTAATCCTTCTTCCCCTTCTTCTAATTTTCCCCAACATAACTCCTGTCATCACCCGCTCTCAATCACGGGCGTGTATCAAATTGGTATCAGAGCAACCATCAATCCTCGGACCAGGCTTTGCCATGACCGGGTCACAAACTGCTGAATCCGCCCCAAACGTGTTGGCGGGTGAAATGGAATGAAGATTAGCCGAAAACAATGAGCTACTTGAGACCAAACTCCGAGAGATGTTTCAGAAATTTTCTCTGAGCAGATTGGTAGCATCATGAGTAACAACCGACCTGCTACGGTGGCATATTCAGCTGGTCGCAGCGATGTGGGCTTGTCGGGTATTCCGCGATTTTCTCGTCTCAAATTTCCTCTCTATGATGGTATTGGAGATTCTACAAGTTGGTTATGCAGGGTGAAACAATTCTTTGCCTTTCATGACACCTCTGACATTAATAAGGTTCCGTTAGCTGCCTACCACCTCGATGAAGGAGCCCGGTTGTGGTATCAAGTATTAACAAAATCAGAGGACACTCAGTCTTGGGCTAAGTTAAGGAAGCATTGCACGCTCGTTATGGTCCCTCACTCTATTGTAACTCTTTTGGGGATCTCACCCGTTTGAAGCAGATCGACATAGTTCAGGATTACCAAACTAAATTTGAGAGACTTCTGAGCCGTGTGGGAAGAATGATGATCAACCACCAAGTCTCCAGTTTTATTAGTGGATTGAAGGAAACTATTAGGGCTGACGTGCACGCTGCAACACCTCTCACCCTAACCGAAGCCGTGGGCTTGCCAGGCTCCATGAAGCAAAACACTTAACCAAAGGAGGAATGTGTCAACAGAAATCACTCACTCCATGCCCACGGTAGTTGCACAGCCAGTCGCTCCAATTACAGTAGCTACCCCCACCAAACACTCCTCCGATTAAAAGGTTAACACCCGTGGAGATGCAAAACCGCCGGGACAAGGGGTTGTGCTTCAACTGTGGTGAGAAGTTCGTCCCGGGACATCGCTGCAAGCGCCTGTTCTTGATAGATTTGATTGAAGACAAGGCCACCTTAGATGAAGAGGAAGATGAGATTGGCAGAGGCAAACCAATACACTCCTATGCCAGAGATTTCTCTTTATGCCATGACAGGGATCTCTGTCCCCAACCCATGTGTGTACTTGGAATGTTGGGTACCAAATCCATCGTGATTCTCATCGATAGTGGTAGCATCCACAATTTTTTATGCGATGATGTCACACCTCAACACAAGATCATCCCCAACCATCGAGAACATTTTGGTGTCTTAGTGGCTAATGGAGACAAACTTAATTGTCAAGGGTTATGTAAGGGGGTACAACTCAAGCTACAAGGCGTGTTGTTTTCAACTGACTTCTACCTCCTTCCAATAAGTGGTTATGATGTAATATTAGGGGCACAATGGTTAGCACAGTTAGAAAATGTACACTGGACCTTGGCACATTGACTATAAAATTTGTGCTTGAAGGGTAACCCATTGAATTGCGAGGCATAAAGACACCTCCTGACAAGGTGCTGAGCGAAGACAAAAGAGGCTAAACCATGAAGAAGGGCATGGGCAACCGTCTCCAGTTCTATGCAGTCCAACTAGGGAAGAAACAGACCGATGATCACTTTATCCTTGAGGACAAGGACAATCCCGAGAAGGAGGTATTGATACGGCCTCCCGATTTATCCACGGCAACAAGCACAACAAAGGAAGCAAAAGAGGGAACCAAGTCAGCTGAAGGAAAAAGGACCACAATAGCGATTCAGATTCACTTACCAAAGAAGAAAGAGCAAAAATACCAAAACGGGCAACAAGAAGATGTGATGAGAATAATTCCAAAAAAGATAATTAGCTATATTTACTATTAATTGTCCTAATGTAATTAGGAAACATTAATTATAAATAAGATGTGTAATAGCTTTGGACTAGTTATGTAGAAATAAAAATTCCTTTCTGTCCCCCTAAACAGTGTGTTTTAAATGGCGGACCTTGGCGGCTAGACGCCACGCCTAACCCCTAGAGGTTTTTTCTTGACGTTTTAGCGGATTGTGGCGGATTACGACAGCTTGGCGGACCTTGGCACTCGTTGGGGGTGAATTAAAATTCAACCCAAATTTAAAAATCCCAACCCAATTTTAAACTCAATTATTCAAATAAAAAAAGAGCAGCTCTCTCCCTCAGGTACTCGCACTCCTCCATCTCTCATCTTCTCTGTTATCTCGTCTGTGTCTCAATTTTTTTTCCAGCTAAGCTTAGCCAGCTCTCCTCCTCCAAGTTATTCTACAGTTTTTTTTTTCTACAGGTTATTCTACTATTCTACTATAGTTTTTTTCTCTAACATTCTGCTACAAGTTTTTTTTTCTCTCTAATATTTTGAAAAAAAAAAGCCAGGTTCCTTAGCGGCGCCTAGGCGACCTTGGCGCTTGACGGTTACTCGACGCCATGCCACCGCCGAGTGCCATTTAGAACATTACCCCTAAACACTGTTTGTTTCCTTTTCTAGTTCCTCATCCCCTTCCTCTAATCCTTCTTCCCCTTCGTCTAATTTTCCTCACCAACATAGCTCCTTCTGTCACCACCCGCTCTCAATATGGTCGTGTATGAGATTCTCCTCTCATAGTTGCTCTTGAGCCGACCCCTGCTGATTCACGGTCTCTTTCATTGGATTCCTCGTCGTCTATTCCTTCCTTGGATTTGGATGTTACTATCACCCTACAGAAGGGCCAGTGGAGCTGTACTACATATCTCCTCTTTGCTCATATATCATATGTTGGGATTCCTTCTTCCTTGCAAGCTTTTGGACTCTATCACTGTTCCTGAGTCAGTATTTGAGGCTCTTTTCCCTAGGGTGGAAACAAGTCATGTCTGAGGAGATGGAGGCTCTAGAGTCTAATCAGACCTGAGATCTTGTTCCTTTGCCTCCCGGGAAGAAGGCAATTGGTTGCAAGTGGGTCTTTGTCGTGAAGATGGATCCTCATGGCTCTGTTGCTCGTCTCAAGGCTCGTTTAGTGGCCAAAGGATATGCTCAAGTCTATGTTGTTGATTATACTGACACATTCTCTCCCGTGGCCAAAATGGCCTTTGTTCGTTGCCTAGTCTCTCTAACTGCTTCCTATCACTGGCCTTTGCATCAGTTGGATGTGAAAAATATTTTTCTTCATGAGGACCATGCTAAGGAGGTATATGTGGAGCAACCTCTTGGGTTTATTGCATGGTTTGGATGTTTTAGTTCTATGGTTCTGGAGTTTGGTCTACGACGATCAGTTTTCTATCGACATTCTAGCGATGACTGTATTTTTGTTGTGGTGTATGTTGACGATATTATCATCACCTTAAGGATTACTTCTTTAAAGACATTCCCCTAGATCCATTTCCAGACTAAAGACCTTGGGTGTTTGAGGTTTTTTTTGGGGCTTGAGGTATCTCGCTGTAAGCGTGAGATTTTCTTGTCCCAACATAAATATGCTTTGGATGTTGTAGGATACTGGTATGTTTGGCACCAAGCCAAGTCACATTCCGATGCTTCCTGCGACCATATTTTTGCTTGCAGAGGGTGCTGTATTGGATGATCCAGATAAGTACAGACGCTTGGTAGGTAAGCTGAACTATCTCGCCATCATAGATCACACGTCTCGATATTGTATTCTCAGTCAGCGTAGTTAGCCCGTTTATATCAGATACCTGAGTTCCTCACTCGGAAGCAGCCATGCACATTCTTCGATTTGTCAAGGGACATCCTAGTAGGGGGCTACTCTATAGTGATCATAGCAACAGACGTATTGAGGGTTTCTCTGATACAGATTGGGCTGACTCATCCTTAGAGCGGAAGTCCACCAGTGGTTATTGTATTTTTGTTGGTGGCAATTTGGTTTAGTGAAAAAACAAGAAGCAGTCTATTGTTGCTACATCTAGTGTCGAATCTGAGTTTTGTGGTTTAGCTCATTTGACTAGTGATGTTACCTATCTCTGCCAGTTACTCGATGAGTTGGAGGTTCCTCCCCTAAGACCCGCTCAGCTTTGGTGTGACAATCAATCTGCTATCCATATAGCTTCATGTAGAATGAGTGAAAGGGATAAAATTCTCATTACTTCAAAATTACTCAAAGGGATACACACACACACATATATATAACATAAGGTAAGATATCTAAAATATCCTTATCTAAAATGCTCTATTTTAACAACACTTCCTCTCAAGTTGTGGCATAGATATTTATTATGTCCAACTTGTTACATATGTGACTAACACGGTCTTTCGAAAGTGACTTAGTAAGAATATGATTAAGTTGTTCATTAGTCTTCACATGTTTCAACTCGACATCTCCAACTTGCAACTTCTCTCTCACAAAATGACAATATACCTCGATATGCTTAGTCCGTTCATGAAAGGCTGGATTAGATGCAATATGAATGACAACTAGGTTATCACACCATATCTGACTAGGCCGGAGGCTGAATGTCCCAACTCATCAAGTAACTGTTGAAGAAAGGTGACATCACTAGTCAAATGTGCAAGTGCACAATATTCTGACTCGACACTAGATCGGGCAACAACTGACCGCTTCTTACTCTTCCACGAGACAATTTCCACCAACAAAAAATAATACCCAGTAGTAAATTTTTGGTCAGACGGTGAGCCTGTCCAATCTGCATCTGAAAACCCCTCTATACGACAATGTCTATGATCGCTATACAACAAGCTACGACTGGGGTGTCACTTGATATACTTAAGGATATGCAATGCTACTTCCCAATGGGGAGTGCCAGGGTGAGATATAAACTGATTCACAACGCTCACAAAGAATGCAATATGAGGACGAATCATGGTGAGATAATTTAGCTTTTCCACCAACCGTTTGTATCTCTCAGGATCATTAAACACTGCACATTCTTCAGGTGCAAGCTTCACTTCAGGAAGCATGGGAGTGTCATTTGATTTTGCACCCATCATGTCTGTATCTCGAAGCAGATCAAGCGCATACTTACGCTGAGATAGAAAGATGCCACGCTTGCAGCTAGCCACTTTAACTCCTAGAAAATATTTCAACGGTCCAAAATCCTTTGTCTGAAAATGACTCTGAAGAAATTGCTTCAGGGAATCAATCCCTGTACTATCATTCCCAGTAACAATGATGTCATGCACATAAACCACTAAGAAGATAGTGCCAGTACTAGAATGTCTGTAGAAGACTGAGTGATCCATTGTCGATCTCTGCATGCCAAACTCCAAGACCACAGAGCTGAAAAATGTCCCAAACCAGACTCGGAGAGATTGCTTTAAACCTTATAAAGACATCTTCAACCGACAAACATATCTAGACTTCCCCTGAGCAACAAACCCGGGAGGTTGCTCCAAATATACTTCCTCCTGTAAAGCACCATGGAGATAGACATTCTTGACATCAAGCTGATGCAACGACCAAGAGCAAGAGGCATCACTACAAAAATGGGAATTGGTGGCGGTTTTGAACCGCCACCTATACAAGGAAAATCGCCACCTTTGAATTTAAGCGGCGGTTTTAAAACCGCCACATCTGAAGGCACAATCTTTGGTATAGGCGGCGGTTTTTTGGTCCCTATAACGACGGTTTTTAAACACCGTCTATAAGAACCAACTCTGACGGTTTTACAATAAAGGCGGCGTTTTTTGTTGGCGGCGGTTTTTTAACCCTAAGGTGGCAGTTTTATATGGTGGCGGTTTAGGGACCGAAGGTGGCGGTTTTATATAACGACAGTTTAAGCACCTAAGGTGGCGGTTTTATTATGTGGCGGTTTACTCAGCTAAGATGGAGATTTTGTAATGTGACAGTTTCAAAACCAAAGGTGGCGTTATTCAAAGGTGACAGTTTTTTAACCTAAGGTGGCAGTTTATGACCATAAGGTGGCGGTTTATGATGATCGCAGTTGAGTCATTTATGATGATTACGATGGCGGTTTCGGAACGAAAGGTGGCGGTTTTAAATGCGCAACTACAAAAGGCATCAATTGTGACATCATTCTTCAATATATGCAACGATAAAAATCTGAAGGGTAACCAAATCTTCCTACAAGAAAATACATAATACCATTGGTAATCTAGATCTTCAGTCACGAATTTGATATCCATTGACAATATAATGGATTCATATAGAATCCTGTTCATTTAGACAGAGAATCAGATCATAAATG
>JAOWBR010188323.1:0-10268 GCA_028571145.1 Dionaea muscipula | reverse complement strand
TATGTTCGGGACTTTGGTGATCACTCTTGGGAGATTTTTCCTGGAGTATCAGATACATTTTTAAAACTTGTGGGCTCAATTCTCAAATTTTAAACCCGAATTTTAGACGGATTGGACCAGATCAAGTCGGATTGGACCTTTGTAAAAAATACATGTGGGCTTGGACCTTCACAAGAAAAATGAAACTCAAATCCAATCCAGAAACATATTTCGGAATCAATATCATTCCCAAGCCCGTTAAAAAAACTGATGAATCGGACGGATTAGATAAACCGAATAGATTTTGATCACCTCTATAACCAGCACATAATCCATGCGGTGGACCGTGGATGTGTAGATGTCTCGAGGGGAAAAAAACATAAAAGAAAAGGGTGGTTAATAGTTGCCAATACACGAGTTGTTGAATGAATTTATGTACCACTAATCATAATTACATAATCAGAACAAAATTGGATTCGGAGTAAACAAACATCGTATGATCCTCAATCGGCCACACACATAGAATTCAATTCCCTCTCATCTCATTCAATGCCACCAACCAACTCACCAGTAGACTAATGACCTTTTAAATTAACAACGTACCAATGCCTATTTGACTTAATCAGTTAAGCTGGTTAAAATACGGACATTTTAATTTTTATTTGTTTTTTAATGATCTAAACCGTTAGATGTGTAACATGTAAGCTAAACAGTTTTAAGAATCTTTAAAAAATTTCAACCAAAAACATAACCGTTTTATAAAAAATCGATCACCCTTCCCAATTAAAAATACGTTTTAAACACATAACGGTTCGAATTATCAATTTATCACAAAACAACTCAGGAGGTCCGTATTTTACTAAAATGAGGGCGCTCTTCAAATTTAATAGATACCTCAATTTTCTCCTACTCGAACAAACTAATTTCCTTTAAAGAGAAAAGAAAAAGTAACTAAAACCTTGCACATACGACATTACAAATTTCAGGATGACGATTGACCAAGCTTATCCTTCCACCTCGAGTAATTGCATGGCCTCCTATTATTTTCACCGGCCCCCGACACGAGCGCAACAGAATCTATTACAACGTTAGCATTTTCGTTAATCTTGTAAGAGATGTCCAAACCTTCCAAGACGAGGTGATAGACGACGTCGATCCAAGGGGCAGCGGGCTGGGGCTGCTCATCGGAGGATGCGTTGTCAGTTGTATGACCTTTTGTTGATGTCACGGAGCTACGGGGTCGATTCCGTTGAGATGGTGATCGGATGTCCCATGAGAGGACTTGCTTGATCAATCTATGGATCTCATCCGGAGATGAATAAAGTGTATAGGGCTCCTGAAAACGAAAATGATTCATTTACAACAAAAAAAATTGTTGTATTTTTATTGTACAGAATCACAACCGTTGAATTTTTTTAGGATTATAAATAAAGGTATATGAGTGGGGTCCAATAGTAAAATGAATGGTGCAGATGACGTTGTAAAACTTTGTAGTGAAAATCCAATAGAATCAACACATGACATGATGATCAAAATAGAATAAGATAGTACCAGTGACTCCCAACAGTCTGCTAGAGTAGAGGAGATTCCCTTGGAGAAGCTGACGGAATTTACTGCCAACAAATTATCTTCCTGTAAAGTGAATTAATTCAAGGGGAAATCCATTCAAGCAGAGTGCATGAATTGTTCGATTATTTCTTAACCGCGTAACAAGCTGCTGCGTTTGCTTTGCATAGCTAAAGAAAGCATGGAGATTTACCATAACCCATTCTGGCACGGTAGCTCCTTCAATGCTGTCGCAATACGGAAGATAAGGCTTGATATCGAGGACGGGCTGTGAGACAAAATCTAAACATGTAATGATGTCCGATGTCCGATGTCCATGCATTCATTCGTCTTTAATATCTTGATAGTGAAGATGAAACCTGAAGAGAAAGTGAGAAACTCACCGTGCCATCAACCAAGTCTACTCCAGATAGGAGAACCATGTTGCCCTGCACTGCCTCCACCTTAACTAGAAATAGAGTCAGACTTTCATGAATTATTAACGGGTTACATTGCCTGCAAACACCTTATTATGGTACATGGCCAACATGGAAACAGAGTTGTATTGATAAATATTCTGTATATCGTTTAAAGCATAAGTTGCACAAGAAAAAAGAAGAAGATAAAATTCAGCTCATACTAGAGCATGCTAATCCAAGCGCTTCTCAGAATAAATAATTCTGAAATCACATCAAGCTTCATATTCTGCAAAGCAAGAATCAGTGGCAACAGCACCATGATATGCATGCCCATTTACATTGAAGACTATCATGTCCCCAGAACAAAATCCACTAGAAGATAGACAACCCTCTTTCTTTTAGGAGAAAATAAAAAATACCCAACCAGATTTCATAGCAGTTGAAAAATTAGTAAGGTCACTTCAGTATGCAACAATGCCAACAACCAGTGAATTTCATCAAGTATGCAACAGCGGAAAAAAAAAAAAAAAACAGCTTTGGCTCGGAACAAAGAGAGTATCAGTACTTACCTTTGCAACAGTAAGCCCAATAGGGCATGGTCGGTGAGGAGATCTTGTTGCAAACACGCCCATTTTTCCGCCTTTCAATCTTGGAACCCTCACCTACTTAATCAACCAATTGGCATTTGGAAAGGTTTAGTTTGGTTTGGTTCATTGTGGCAGATTTATGCAACCGTGGTCAGTGGTATATATATTGCAGTGAAAAGGAAATACCTTCGCCTTGAGCTTCGAATTCGAAGGTTCTTTCCATAGCTTCTCTAGGTCAGTATTCAAGTGGAACACATAAACAATCCAACAATGAGAATAACCTTCTAGACCGTCAATAGATGCAGGTGGAACCCTAGCTGGATCACAGACCAAGCATGCTCTAGCAAGAGGAACAAGTAAAGGTTGTCTGGGAGTACCATTCCTGGGAAAAAAAAAACTCAAGAGTTATCGGATCAGCATATTAAATCATAGCCGGAGACCTAGCCGCTCAATGGGAGAAAGGATGGAGGTGGGCCAATAGTGCTCATTAGGTAATTGTTCCTTTGATTCACTAGTGCCAGCGAGCTCATCAGGTCGTAATGCAGTTTTTTTTGAGACATGAAAACCTTGGTGGAGAAAACATACAAAGAAATGGTGATCCTAAATAGCCTGAACAATCCCATATTATCCATATGAGGGAGTGGATAATGGACAGGAAACCCAATCCGGCAATGGTTCATGAAGAGACCATGATTACAAAGTCAATTTGCTTTTTCTTGTTTTTCTCTCTTTGTGTGCTGGGGGCGGCAATCAAACATGATCGAAAACAAAGCATCACTACCTTGACAAATGCAGCATTAAAGTTGCATAGGTAACTTGAATTCAAATTAAGAACAATGAGGTTACAATGTGTGAATACTTGGATAAAGCAAGCTTTTACATGTTTCCCTTGAGCTTCATCTTCTCAACTTAAGGGGTCAGCTATTGTCGTCCAACTTCAAACCCACAAGCTGTATGGGTTCTCAAGACACCCCCGCCACCCCAAATGAGAAAAAGTATAGAGTTTTCAAATCATATATATATATAAGGGTCAGATAGGTCAAGTACCTGGTTGAGAAGCATGAATGAATGTTACCAATGGGAGTCATAGGATAACAAGTTTCCTCCGAATCCTCATATCTTTGTTGTAACAATGATTTTCTTAATTCCTATACAATAGCAAAACAAATTCTCCACAAGTTCTTCACAAACTCTTACACGATAGTCATAATGAAAAACAAGCAAAAACACCCATAAATTTGAACCCTTTGATTCTACAGCCAGTAGATTCTAGTTGACTGAATCATGTTGGTGAAAAACGGGAATCATTGTGGGAGGAATTACGAAGGAGGAAAAAAAACCTGTTGTGCCCTAATGCGACCTTGTCTTTCAGCCGCGCATTTCTTCAAGGATGAATTGAGAGACGCCTCCAATTCCCGAACCTTCGATTCCATTCCTCTCCATTTCTTCCTCAGCAGGTAAGCTCCAACCACTGAAGAGAGAGAGAGAGACGTGAGGAATCTTGTCAATCGGCTAGTCGTCAGAGGGATCTGCAAAAAGGGAGGACAGAAAGCTCACCGGAAAAAATGGTGGCAGCGGCGCAGGTGATAGCGGTCGCTACCCATTTGGACACACCGTCGGCGGCGGCGCCCATGGTCAGAGACCATCAGAGGAAGGAACAACGGTGCCTTGGGTTTTGATTGGCGCTCCTTCGGCGGTGGAGTCAGGCTGAAGGCAGAGTGGGGCTGCATTTGCCTGTTTCAAGCATTGGTTGGACATCAAGGCCCATTTGTTATCCTCAGCCCAAAACGACTCTGAAAGCAGAGTTGGGCTGCATTTGCCTGTTTCAAGCATTGGACATCAAGGCCCATTTGTTTTTCTCAGCCCAAAACGACTGAACCATGGGCTTCCATCAACGACTTATTGACTAAGACTCTGGATAACAATTTTGATCTAACCCTGTTCATCCATTTAAATTGGATATGAGTTAGCAAAACTTTAATGTCAGGTATTAACTAGCTAAGTTGTAAAACTAATTTTAAAAACTATATTGAATATGTTAAGTTACCTTTTAATCTTGTCAGAAATTAAAACTTTTACTAACTGTAGTTAGTGTTTTAATTAGCTAGCCAAATGACATTTTTCAAAAAAAAAAAAGACATTAAATTAAAAGAGTATGAAATTAAAAGGAATGGAATTAAAAAAAATAAAAGTAGATGTAATTAATAAAATAGAAGAGTATTGAATTTAGCTAGTAAGTTAACATATATATCCATTGTGGTTATTATTTACACATTAAATAAAAGTTAGATAAAAGTCATTTTTTGGTTTCGGTTGATAATTTTAATTGGAGTGACAAAAAAAAAGAGTGATAAATGGTAAAATAATATTTGATGAAATCTTCTACTCGGGATTTAATAATTTTATCATCAAATTTTAATCATGAAATTGGTATGGAATGGAAGAGAAATAGGTCTTGTGTGGTTTGCATTTTTGAGACCATTCTGTTTTTTTTTCCTTTCAAAAATTAAAAAATACGTTTGGTTTAAATATTTTTATTTTCTATTTTCTTAAAATTAAAAACAATTTTTGATACAAAATCATTAAAATACTGAAAATGAGAAAAAACTTATTTCTATATTTTCAATAAAAATTTTTAAAATACAAAAAACATAAAAAACGCTCAAATCCTTATATTATGATATATAATACAAGCCGCAGTTAGTTGAGACGGTTCCTGAGGATGCTTCCTCAAAAGATATCAAGGGTGATGATATTATAAGTTATAAATTATAAATTATAAATTATGTCAATAACAAAGATTCGGGGAAACCAAACCAATAATCCTTAAATTAATGAGCCTAAAGATGAAAGTACAAACACACGAGTCATAAGGGCAAGCTCGATGACATAAAGTACAAAGTGTTGACAACGTGAATCAAACATTTCTTTTCCTATAATTACTCTTTCCATTCTCCTGACAAAAGAAACACTTATATGAATTAAAATTGAGCTATTATTTTACAAAGTTGAATTTTGAGGTATTCACATATTAACTTAAGTGGTTATAGGCGGAGATAATTAGGGGCTAGAGGGGGCCATGATCCCCTTTCAAAAAAAAATAAAAAATTAATATATATATATATTATATTATATATTTCAACAATAAAATATAGTAGACATTTCTCTAGCTTTTAATTTTCTATTCTCTCTCTTTAGTCTTTGGGAGTCCCAATATAATTCTGAACTTACGTATCAGTTTCCATTTCTTTCATTCTTTTATTTGTTTTAAAATGATCTCAAGACGAATTTTTCGAGATGCCCCGAATGAAATCACGAGTACGCTCACGATACATACACATACACCATGAATTGCTGACTGTTTTTTTTTTGGGGGAAAATCATGTTACAGTGAGAGGATTGAGGGTGTAGCCGTGTGTAGAGTCGTGTCCACAGTGATATGGTGTAACAAAACTCTCTCAAGACTCCACTAACGGATTTGTTGATTTTTTTATACAAGAGATCTCAAAACTCGTTAGTTGCCTGTGTTATGGGAGGTGTTATATAATGTTAACACATGTGAAGATTAGTTGATTCAGATTATTATTAATATAAAAATAAAGAGAAGTTACGTACTTCTCCGTGATAAAAAAAAAAAATAAATGAAAGAAAAAACAAGAAGAAAGGTTGCAGTAAATATTCTCTGGAGGAGCTTGCTGGGACCCACGACCTGGCACTGTGCTTTTTCAGTCCTCCACTTTTTAGCTCGCTGTCTGAGTCTCTCTCTCTCTCTCTCTCTGGCTGGCGTGAAAAATTTCCAGGCTTTTTCTAAAAGCCACCCACAGCTTTTAAGCCCCTCCTCCCTCCTCCCTCCTCTGGCATGCATGTTTTAACTTTTCATCTTCATTACCTTTTCCCAAAAACAAAAAGAAAGAAAAAGGAGAGAAGAGGATCTTAAATGAAGAAGAAGAAGACATGAAACATGAAAAAGGAAGTCTTTTCATTAGTTTTGGATCAGATTAGATATTGCTTTTGCTCACTTTGCAGAGTTCACTTGCAGACACAGAGACGGGTAGAGAGACAAACACACAGGTACCGGTACTGTGTGGTACATAGCAGCAGCAGCAGCAGCAGCAGCAGCAGAAGGAATCCTGCTGCAAATGCCATCACTTCATCCCATCCCATGGCTGCCAAGCCAATAAGCCATGCCCCATTGCCCTCTGTGTGTGTGTGTGTTTTTTACCGCAGTAAGAATCTGTCGAAAATTTTGCATCAGATCTTTTAGGAGGGGGAGAAATGAGAATGAGAGAAGATTAATGGATATGCAGCCTTTTTTGATAATCGATGATCATGTGTTCTCCTTTTTGGAACACATAAATTATTAATTTGGCCCCTCTTTGCTTTGCTCTGCATGCAGCAGCAGAACTAGAACTAGAACTAGAACTAGAACCAGAACCAGAACTAGAAGCTATAGCTCTTTAATCTATGTCGTAAATTAAGTATGATTTCTCTAAAAGAGCTAGCTTTATCACTAAATACCCAAATATTCAACGCGATAATTAATAATTGCCCCTACGCTATAGGTATCGCCTTGTTAGCTTTCTCTGGAGTTTATGTCTGATTTTGTGTGATGGTTGCCAAGCAGTTGGGAATCACCTTGTTAGTTGACTGCTTTGATTTACTTGCATACGATTTTGTCAATGTTTGAGGTGTTGATATTGTGCAGTCCTTGATTATAATGCTGGTTTGCATCCAGAGCACTTCTTGTGATGTTTATTGTAATATTGTAATTGCAATAAATTCTTGTCTCTTCGCAGATAAAAATGTTGGGAAATTGGATGAGTTTTGGCCCATTTTAGGACAAAAAATGAGTTAGACTCGGATATGGAATCTGAAGTCTACGAATCGGGTATTACAACCGAATATGAGGTGAACAATCTCGTAAAGACGGTTCGACAAACCAATTTTCAAATGAATGGGAATTGTCATCCAAAGTTGGTCATCTAAAGAGGAAAAGTCTCTTATCTCACATTGGAGATAGAGAAGAAAATAGAAGAGTTTATATACCACATCATTGGTAAAGGATTTGGGTCCCAAGGAGCATCCAAGTTTTGTGAAGGGGAAGAAGACACATAAAGCCTACACACGAGCGCGCGGCGTTGGCTCTCCGACCCTTAAGCTAGAGAGATATTCCCCAGCTCGTTCGTCATCAACTGAAGGACGTGGTGCAGCTCTGTTCAGTTAAGCTAGGTGCTACCGTATCCTGGAAGATTCACTTTCGAAATTCTTGACATCCATCTACGGGTAAGGAGTCAACCTCTCTGTCCTGTGGGAACCTGTGTTGAAACGGAGGAATCGACTCCTCTGTATCTAGAAGTGCAACATACTTGCCCAATTCATTTGGCTATTGATTTGAGTTTGTTGTATATCAGTTGTATATCTGTTGTAAAGTACAAAAAATACAACCTCATTTCCATCTCTCCATTGGAGTGCTCTAATAGATGAAGTTGTTCCAAATTCTTATAAAGTCTTTTGTAAAATTTCATTATTTCGATATGAGATTTATTAATCTCGCATCCTCGACACTTAACCAGGTCAAACTACTGAGGTAAAAGTTAAACTTGTTAGGTTGGCATATGAAGTTCATGAATTTAATATACTTTTTAGCCAAAACTATCATCGCTAGTACTTCATATGCCATCTTTACCTTCATTTGAGCAGGTCGTCCACAGCAATAGGGACGATATTTGTATCCGATGTTTCCATCCACTTTAATTTTTTGGACGGTTGGAATCATCTTATCTCAATTTTTATAAACAACCTGTTGGGTGAAAACTTTATCGATCTCAATTGATAAGATGCGGACACTAATTAATTCGTTCTTTGTGAAGAATCTGTGAGGAATGAAATGCACTAGAATAGAGAAACACAACACTGCACGACACACCGAATTACGAGAAAAACAACCTTCAACGTGAGAGAGTAAGAGTCAAAATAATTCTAAATAGTGAAACAATCAAGAATCGCAAATTATTGATACAAAGAAGTAAAATTCAACTAACCCTAAACTAGGGCTATTGAGGCTGTGAGAATTAGCGACACTCATTCCTCATTTGTGGAGTTTGGATCGCGTTTGGAATTGAGTTTAGTCATGCTTGGTTGTGATCTGGGTTGAACACGCCCGCGGTGGATGTGGCACGCCTGCGCCTTGTGTTTTGGTGTGTTTCTGTTCGGAACAAAGCAGGCACGACCTGCATTGGTTACCCGTGCTAGGCAGCACGACCTGCGTTGGTTACCCGTGCTAGGCAGCACGACCGTGCTACGGGCAGGTTGTGTTGACAGTCATATTATTTTCGAGATATTTTGGTTATTTGACGTACAACACTTGTTTTGATCGACTCTTACCTGCTATAACCCTTGGGAGAGATTCCATCGACGGAGTTTTAGTGTCAAAGATATCCAGAGACTCAGATCTGATCTTGGAGAGTGTTGGAAGTTATTTGGTACGGGGTTCGTCACCGTCTTTTTTCTTTTTTCTTTTCTGTTATCTATTGTAAAGGTGCCACCTTTGATACCGTTTGTGGCCCTTTTGTTGCCCTTTTGTGTCTAAGGGTGTAAACCAGTCGAGTCGAGCCGAATATTTTCATAAACGAGCTAAGCTTGTTTAATTTTAACGAGTCCGAGCTCGAGCTCGAGTTGGACCTCGAGCTTATCGAGCTCATATAGATAAGGTTAGAGTTCGGCTCGATAGACTCGACAACCACTATATCGAGCTCAAACTCGGATTTTAATGCAGTTTTTATTTATTTTTACTTTTTATAATATATTGATAAAATTTTATATACTTTAGTAATACTATTTAATAACATATAATTATAAAAAAAATTAAATAACTCGTATAGCTCATTCAACTTGTGAGGCTACCGAGCTTTTTTACCGAGCTCGAGCTTTTAGAGATCGAGCTCGAGCTCAACTCGAGCCGATCTTTTCGAACTTTTTTTGAACTGAATTACGAGCCGAGTTCGAGGTGTATCGTCTCATCTACACCCCTATTTGTGTCGATTATTGGATCTGTTTGGTTTGTTGTTGTTCTATTTGTTTGCCTGTTGCCCATCTTTTGTTAACGATCTTGGATTTATTGTTATTAGTTGCTTCCGTTACGTTGGGTGGTACTGCGTTCGCGTATTGCTCCCGTCTCTAGTTACAACAGAGGGAACCAAATCCCAATTGATCAATCTCTTCTCAATTCGGTCCCAAACACGTGGCGAACAAATATCTCGATGAGAATGACGTTCTTCCTTTCTCTCCACTTCTCTTACTCGGTCTCTGGGTTTTTCCTTTACACGTTGAAAATCAGTAGATGCTACGGCCATGTCGGACAAATGACTGGCTTCTTGTAGCGGTTACTATTCTTCCATCCTCAAATGTGCAAACATTAGTAGGCACTACGGCCGTGGTGGGCACGGCCGTGTCGGGGTCAGGGTCCGCGTTTTGGGGACAGGAGAACGGGCGTGCTGGGCCAGACATGGCTGTGCTTACGGTGAATTTTTACAAGATTTTTTTTATTTAAAGCCCGTTTCAGATACTCGGTTCGTGGCATCTTCTGGAAACCCTAGTAGGCATCCTCCATTGTCTGGAAGGGGTTTGAAGATCGACGCAGTGACATCCGGAGACACAGCAGAGATCCTAGGGAGCGTGGAGAGATTTGTTCGGACATTCCTTTGGTCCGTTTCTGGTTTTCTCTTTGGTTTTGGGGTAG
>JAOWBR010188312.1:0-10268 GCA_028571145.1 Dionaea muscipula | reverse complement strand
TGGATCCATCATTAAGAATGGCTTGATCATCAAGGATGTAGCCTTTGTGCAAGGATTGAAGTTCAACTTGCTCAGCATAAGCCAGTTTTATGACAAAGGCTATTTGGTTGAATTCAGCAAGGAGGTCTGCAAAATTTAGAATTAAGAAAGTGACTTGGTGGTTCTCACTGAAAGAAGGAAGAAAAACATATATATGATAGATTGGAGCACTGCCTGCCATTGGAGAGACATGTTTGGTTGCAAGAGCAAGACTGAAATTAGTTGACTTTGGCACAAGAGGATGAGTCATCTTAACTTCAAGGCAAATGAACTTAATCAAAGATAACAAAAAGTATAACAAAAATATAATTATTTTTAAATTATGTAAAATTGAAGAAAATAATAATAAACAGAAAAATCAAGACGAAACATTAATAAAATTGAAATTTTAAAATAATTTTACACGAAATCTAAGATCATATGATCCAAATATACATGTCTTGATTAATAAAAAAAATTAAAGTTGATGATTGCCCACGAATAATAATCATAGTTCTTCATCTCCTATGTATATATGTGTGTGTTGATAAATTTGATCACTAGACGCGTTTCATGATTAATTAATTGATTATATTATAACACTAAAAACAAATATTAATAATATAATATATTATTATATTATAATATAATAAAAAAAGCTAAAAGCCCAAAAAAAAGAGTTGGAAATGAGGAGGGGGCATGTGCTGGGTAAGTGGGTAGGAGTATTAATGGGGGTACAATAGGAAAGAAAAGAAAAAAAAGTGGGGGGCGTATAGTTGGTGGGAGAGATTAACAATTAACTTATTTTTTTTTTCTTATTTTCTCTTCTCCCGCCCTTTCTTTTCCCTTTCTCTCTACCAAACGGTACAATTGAGTCCACACGGGATAAAGAAGTGTTTCAAATTAACAATCATGCTAATTTATAATATATATATATATATATGATATATGATTGTATTATTCTTTTTATTTGTATAAAACAATGGGAACAAATTTGTGTACCCTCTTTTTTATTTTTTTTTTCGCTCATTATCACAACCGTTGGATTTGAGGTGAATGAAAGGTTAAGATTACATTTTAGGTGATAGTGTAGCCTATATTTAATATACTTTATTAAATAGTGACTCCACTATCACCTAAGATTAGTAATCTTGTCCTTTTAATTTTTTAAATTCAATAACTATTATAATGACTGAAAAAGAGTGTGAAAATAAGGATATTATGAATATTCTAAAACAATATACTATCATTTTATTAAAAAGGAAAAAAAGTTACACCGGGTGTGCAAATAAAAAAATTTACCAAAAAATCTGCTGCGATTGCAACTGCTAGTGGGCCCCTGCCCCTCTCCTCAGGCCCTCCTCGCTCTGACGAAAAAGAAAAAGGTAAAAGAGGACATGACACTATCACAGAGCTCCATGCTCTGCATCCAATGATCCAAACAGAACCGCCACCACCGTCTCGACAATTTTCTCCATTTTTTCTCCGCTTCGACGCTTCTCCTCCTTTTCTGCAAAACCCTAGATCACCTGCATTCTCCTCGCTCTCTCTCTCTCTCTGTCTCACACACATTTTCCTCTTGCTGCTTCTCTTAGCTTACTGTTTTTCTCCCTTCACTGTCAGCGCGGTGGAGACTTTCCATTTTCGCAATCGATTTTGTGTTAGGGTTTGTTTCTCCATCTCACCTTCGCTACGATTCTCTCACACTTCCACGCGGCAGCGATCTCTGGTCGAGTTCTTCTCTCAGGTATAATGATCCCCTGGCCTTGATCATCTCCCTCTCCCCCTTGCAATCTCTCGTATCATGGGAGCTCGGTTGCTATTTCTCTGCTTGGTTCTCAGTTCTCGTTGTTGATCTAATAAATGTCTGTTGCTATATCTATGGAATCACCGTGCTTCGCCATTGTTGTGTTGTGGTTTAGTGTGTAATCTCGTTGTCTTATGGTTGTTAAATATAAGGTTGATTTTTAGTAGAGTTGATTCTTTGGCATGTTATGATCACGAGTTCTTTGAGTACGACCCTTATTTATTCAATACTTGGTTTGAAGAAATGTGTATGTTGAGGTAAATGTGTGGAGTGACTTGTAGGGGAGAGGATAAGGATTGAGGAGATCCTAAGATGAGAGAGACGTGTACGCTAGACAGATCACTTATGGAGGAGAGACCGCCAAATGCGTTGGTTAGGAGGGTAGGGTTCATTGTGGTGGAGGGCACGAGAAGCAGTGAGCCATCCAAGAAGATATATGGTGAAGTGATTCGTATGGACTTTGACACATTGTAGCTCATCATTGAGGATGCTTTGCATTGGACGGAATGAATCCTCACTTAGTGGGAAGTAGGCGTGATAGTAGTCGCAAAAGAAGTTGGAAATTGAGATTGAGTCTCCATGGCCTGTATGAATGACTATGCTTGCGGCTGTGCTATTCATTATTATATGTTGGCACATGATTATTATAGTATATTATAGTTGAATTTGTGATTTATTAGGTGTATCTGTGGCCTTTGTTGCTGTGTTTCTATACATTTTCATACACTGTTAATTATTAGCATCTGTTAGTCTTTCGCTCGATATTTATTTATTATATTATATATATATATATTGTGATATTGATTATTATATTGTTATTGCTATATATTTTTGTTTCTTTATTTGTTCAAGCCTAATCTTCTGATTAGGTTAGGACAGTGTGTGTTAGGTAGTCGACAACAAACGCACTAAAATTATCGGATCTTGTGTGCATGTATGCTACGGATATGTGTAACCGATCCAACCTAGTAAAAAATAGTTGTATTGCTGTTGTTTGCGGTGGTGGTATGAAGAGTCGGTGCGTAATGCCAAAAGACATTTGCATGAGGGTGTGTGTTGAATATATTTTATGGACTTTATATCATAAGATTGACTTTTTAGTTGAGTTAGCTTTTTAACACGAATATTTTTTGCAAACGGTGGGGCTCTGAGCCACTGAAGTTGCTTTAATTGCAGCCGCAGCAAAAATTAGAGAATACCAGATTTTCACTAGTTGGAAAATTGAACCATGCAAGAAATCAACTTAAGTCCTATGAATCATATTGATATCTCGATCGATCATTCTCATACCAAATGTTAAATAAATGAGGGTTATATCTATAGGATTCAAATCCGTAACATTTGATCACACTTGTTTGAGGGACCAATTTTACCAAACCTTACGTTAAGATTCAAGATATATATATATTTGCATCTTTAGCAGTACAGTTTATAGTTCTCTAGCTATATTCATGTTTGTCGGGAGGATAATTTGTGCTAAAAGTCATATCCCATGTGCCACTATAATTTGTTTTCATTATTGATGCAGTAAAGCAAGTTTCTGGCTTCAGAGATGGGGCATTCTTCTTCAGAAAAAAAAGCTGTTAGTGAGTCAAAGTCAGAGGACTATGTCGAGAAGGTATGCCATCCACTCAAGGATAAGTATTACAGAACCAAGCTGTTTAAATACCCAAATGATGTTAGTGAGTCAAAGTCAGAGGACTATGTCGAGAAGGTACGCCATCCACACAAAGATAAGTATTACAGAACCGAGCTGTCAGATGACCTGCTTAAATACCCATCCCATGGTGGGAAAAAGAGGAGAGAATATACTTCCAAAGATATTTCACCGCACTCTACTAGTAAAGGCAAATGCTCGAGAAACAGTGAAGGGCATGTAAAACAGCATGGCCAGCATAAGCCATTATCTGACTATTCGGAGAAATTTCATGCTCCAAGAGTGGTGCCACAGTCTTCTGCAAGGAAAAATGCTCACCTTGACCGTGACAGAAAGGAGAAGTTTGTGTATCCATGGAAGGGGGTTCTTGCAAACCTGCCCTTGGAAATGATAAACGGAAAATATGTTGGGCAGAGTGGAAGTAAATTGAGAGATGAATTGGCAAAGAAGGGCTTCAACCCTTTGAAAGTTATCCCCTTGTGGAATTATCGAGGTCATTCTGGATGGGCAGCAGTAGATTTTAAGCATGATTGGTCTGGCTTCACTAGTGCTATGATGTTTGAGAAATATTTTCAGGCAGAACACTGCGGGAAGGAGGATTATATGAGGGGAAGACCCCTTGGTGATAAACTCTATGGATGGGTGGCAAGAGAGGATGACTACCGGTCTGGCAGTATTGTTAGCCAGCATTTTTCGAAGACTGCAGATCTCAGGTCAATTGCTGAGCTTCAAGTGGAAGAAGAAAGGAAACGTAATTCCTTGGTATCAAATCTTACTAGTACAATTCAGGCTACAAAAGAGAAGTGTAATGAGATGAAAACTAAAATCAATGAGACTTCAAGATCCTTGAGCAATGTGATTAAGGAGAAGGATGAAGTAATTCACTCTCATAATGAAGGTATGCTATCAATGTTCTAAGATGATTGGTTTTTACTTTCCCTAATTGTCTTGACTTCTAGTTGTCGGTCCACTTCAAAGGGTTCTCTATTGTTTGCTTTACTTTGGTTTCTCCTTCTGTAATCTGTAACATACCACTTTTCCAGTTTGTTCTGTGTGCCTTCTACTGATAACTTCAACTTATATCCTTTTGATGGTATAGAGATACGAAAGATGCAACAGGATGAACATGATAGGATGAAAAAAATCTTGAAGGAGCATGAAGAGACAAAGCTGCGACTACAATCTCGGAAGAGAGAACTGGAGCTACGCTGGAAAGAGTTGAAGGAACGCGAGGCTTATAATGATAGTAAGAGAACGAAGCTTGCACATGAAAGGAAAATGGTAAATTTGCAACTCCTTCTGGTTGGCATAGACAGTTAGACCTGACTACAAGTCAGGTGAAGTCTCTTTTTTCTCCTTTTGGGGATTTAATGCTCAAGTTCTCATTCTTTCTAATGATGAAGGATTTTTGTTGGATCATCTTGAATCCTTGATGCTGAAGGATCTCATTGTTGGGGAGGGGCATATGTTGATCTGTGCAGCCTGTGATGCTGAGCTTGAGCTTGAGCTTTTCTTTGACGCTTGAGCTTTTCTTTTGTCCCTTCCCTTCATAATCGTCCTTGGATATGATTTGGCTCTGATGTGGCACAAACCTGTGTTGTTCTAATGGACCACAGTGTTGATGTTTACCCGTTAACCATCTCATGCTCCAAGGAGTTTCTTGTTTGTTTACTAATTAGAGAGCTTATGGAATTGGACAATGTGAAGTGAGTGCTTACACCCATTTCTAGGTTGAGGTTAGCTGGAGGAGGTTTTACTCTAACTGGTATATATACATCAATGATGTGTACCAACTAGTTGCTCACTATTATCATGAAGGCAGAGCAGCTGCCACTTGAACTATTATTGAGTAGCATGCTGCTGCTTACGCCGATACACATGTGGATCATTATTGAGTAAAAAGCTTGCCTGCCTTCTTTTTTTTTGCTTTTATGCCATATTGAACTAGAAATCCCCAAATTAAATGAAGATAATGTGTGTGTGTCCATGGAGTATGTGAATTGAGACATTGAGCACATTCACTATATTTGACACTTCTAGGCCAGAACCAGAAGTTCCTTAACAGTTATGCCAAATCGTCTAAAACACTCTGACTATTAAGACTAATACTTCTTATGGTGATAGTCTGGGAATAGTGTCAGGTTCTTGGGAATTGAATCAGAAAGCAGGACAGAATAGGCTTTTACTGCTCTAAAAGAACTTCCCTTGAATCAACTGCTATTGAAGTAGCGCAGTAGCTCCAATCAAAAGTTGTATTGTTAGAAAAGTGCTTATGGAATTGACTAGCGGACATTGGCAGCACAAGCGCTTTTAAGAGAGGAGTTACCTTCCGATTCAGCCCTTTTCTTGGGTGTTTTATTTTACGTAAGAGATGACAGATATGGATGATACCAGATTATCAAAAGACTTAGAACTTGCCTTGAAAAGCTGAGAAAGGGTTTCCTAATTCATGTGACCTTTTTTTTTTCTTCTCGTGTAGCACATACATCGCATAGGCTTCAGAGGCAGAGCTTTGGCCAGTTGGGGTCTTGATTTTTCCATTTGATGTTTTCTTTTTGTTTTGTTTGATTTGAAAGCAGTGGGGCTACTGCCTAGGCAGAATTTGCTACTGCCAAGCCAATCACAATAGGGGTTGGATATCTTGTAAGGCAATTAGCAAATTCTGCCTTGGCAATATCATCCCCCCTTTTCATATATGTGCACTTAACAAATCTTCAAGTAAAACATGTTTTTGGTACAATTTGAGAGAGTTGGAATCCTTGGTCCTATCTAATTGTTCTTCTAATTAGTTTCAAAGTGATCGTCTTAGCCTGACATACTTTCTCTAATAGCACAAAGAGGCGTCTACCTAATTGAAGCAAGTTTTTCACTATAGAATTTTAAAGCTTTTGGTTGGATTACATCTCAATATTGAGATCTCAATGACTAAGCATAAGTCTCTGTTATGATTGTCTCTGCCATTCAATATCAAACACAACTAGGAAACTTATTGTATTTGTGAAGCCCAATTCCCAGCCACCAAAGGACATTTGAATTATGAGCTTCTGTTGACTGAGTTGTTGAGCTACAGCTATTTTTCTCCATTTGCAACCTTGAGTTTTCTCTAGTTCGAGTTGTGGATTTGGTAAAAGCAGTGGTGAGGTTGGCCTTTTATCTGACTATTCGTAGACTGCGATGGCCGGTGATTTTTGCACCTCCCTCCTCCCCCCTCCCTGCTTTTACGTCAGGTGCCTATGAGACTTCACTTTGGTAGTATATTGAATTTAGAGGATAGTAACTGTTGATGCTCATTTGAAATTAGATTCCAAGCTAGAACTGCTGCCATTTCCTTATCTTGGTGATCTCCACTTTCTTTTTCTTCTTTGTTTTTTTTTTTTGGTTCCCTCTAGAATGAATTGGCAACGATAGAGCAAAAGAGGGCTGATCACAAAATGTTGGAGTTGGCGGAACAGCAAAAGGTTTGGCGCACTCAATCTTCAATTACATGATAGTAATTTTTTTACTTGACTCAATTACACTACAGTAAGTTTAGCACCATCTTGTTTTTGATCTAATATCTATTTCGCATGGCAGAGGGAGAAGGAGAAACTTCATGATAAAATTATTGATCTGGAAAGGAAGCTTGACCAGAAACAAACTTTGGAGTTGGAGATAGAGCGCATGAGGGGTGCTATACAAGTCATGCAGCACATGGGAGATGAAGGGGATCTGGAGAACAAGGAAAAAATGCAAGATATAGAAAAAGAAATGAAGGAGAAAGAAGAAGAGTTGGAAGCTATGGAGGACCTAAATCAAACTCTAATAGTCAAGGAGCGGAAAAGCAATGATGAGCTGCAAGAAGCACGCAAGGCCCTTGTTGAGGTGATATTGTCTCTCTCTTTATTCAATGATGCTGAAAAGATGAACTGATAATTGAGTTTGAACTTTTGGAGCAGTCATGATTTTTCCAATGGATTTTATTGGACTTGAAGGGGAATGTTGGACAACATTCAAGAGGAGATGTAAGATGCATCATTTCATTCTCATGAAACTCAGGCTCGTGCACTAAAAACTTGAAGGAAAAACCTTTTGGTATATTCTTTATGAGGATTAAGGAGTTCGGACTCTATATTCTGGAGGGTTTTCAAGTTCTAGTGATTCCTCAGTGACTGAGTACAGTGTTATTACATATCACTGCAGCTGAAAAATGGTCTTATTACAGTGTTATTACATATTATGATGACTAGTTTGTCAAACTTTAACAATCTGTTTCATTGCAGGGGTTGAAGAGCTCCTCTAACAAAGGCACACGCCCTTTGATTGGTGTGAAGAGGATGGGAGTCGTTGATGAGAAACCATTTCATGCTGGGGCCAAGAGAAAGTATTCTACCGAGGATGCGCCCATAAAAGCACTAGAGCTATGTTCATTATGGGAAGACCACCTGAGAGATCCAGCTTGGCATCCTTTCAGGGTTATTACTACTGAGAATGGCAAGTCCACGGTATGCAATTAAAACCTAATCCTGTTTGCAAATATTATAACCCACCCTGAATCAACAGTGTCAGTTCATTGGTTTCCACGTTTCTCTGGAATTCCATTGATATTGCACTTACTTAACTTTCGCTTTCACTGGTCTCTTCTTCATCATCTGCATTTTATTCAACTAAGAGGTGCAATATTGACCTTTTTGCACAATGTTGTAATGAAATGATCAGTAAATGGATGAATTGGTCAGTCCCTGCTCACAGCTTTCTCCCCCGTTTGAACTCATAAGCTTGACCAAGTTGCATGGGAGTTGCACAAATGAACCCATTTTGCCCTACATTCTCCGATCTTTTCATCCATTTGCTTTCGTCCCCATTAACCCTCATCTTGAATTTCTATCATGGTTCAAGTTGTTACCTAAAACCTCTATGTTCAGAGATGATCAAAACTGCGTCAAATGGCTTCCACTCATCCTCATCACATGGCCCTTCTGGTCTAACCTCTTTTACAGAAGAACGCATTTTGATCTATATATGTATATTATTATATATATTCTGGTTTGTGTTTGTTTTGGCTGCTAGGAGGTGATCGATGAGGACGACGTGAAACTAAAGGAGTTAAAGACTGATCTTGGGGAGGAGGCTCACGATGCTGTCGTCGAAGCCCTGAAAGAGCTTAATGAGTATAACCCAAGCGGGCGTTACCCGGTGCCAGAGCTCTGGAACTTCAAGGAAAATCGTCCGGCAACTCTGAAGGAAGGAGCAGGCTTTATTTTGAGGAAGTGGAAACTTCACCGACGCAAGAAGTGATAAATGCGGATTGTTTTCTGAAAATTTCAGCCAGAGTTTTGTTTGTTGAACAGCCGAAGTTGGGTTCAGTGTTTCTTACTGTAGCCAGGAGTCTGTCACGTTGAGTCGTTCCCAGAGAAGAGAGGATTTTTCATCCTTTGCCATTGTCAGTCATTTGTAGCAGGTGCCCACTGTGGAGCAGAAGTTTCTCAGCTGAGCACCAATTTGCTCTATGAATTCACTGTACATGAATACTTCCCACATTTCCCACAATCTATCAGCCTAACAATCCCTGGTCTTTTTTTCCTCCTGTTTTGCAGGATTTTTGTCCTTAGTCTATTATTTATTTTTTAAGATAACAATAATGTGTTCTCATAAGAAATATAACTACAAGTATGATAAAATTAAAAAGCTATTAACAGATACAAATAATACACACAAGAGTAACTTTCATTTATATCAACTGTGGAGCTTTTACTATCGAGTTACGGACTATTTAGAAAATCGTACGGTAACTGTTCCTATGTTTAATATTCGGGGCAATTCAAATGATAGTACGGCTTTGAAATTATTGCAATAGGATGATCAATTGGGTTTTTATTCTGGTGGAAGATGATGAGGTTTACTTAATAAAAAAAATACGGAGCTTTTATTTTATTTTTGTAGATCTTTGAGAATGACAAGAGACATGCATGATACATTGATGTTATTAGAGCAACTCCACTGGCTCAAATACAAAAATTCAAGAAATCTATGTTTTCACAGTTTAATTTATCTCTAAAATTTTTTTTGTCCTAAATAAATTTTGAAATAATTACGAGAGTATCGTACATTAATAATCTCGAGAAATCAAGTTTTTATAATAAAAAACCAAGAAATCCAGTTGTATTATTCACCCCACTTTAATACTCAACACAATACTTTCACTATTCATCCACTATCCACCCTCTATTTATCCATCCACACTTCAAAAATCATTTCTCTCTCACTATTCAACCCCCAATTTTTACCACTTTGTTGTGGATGCTGTTAGAGCGTCTTTACCACTCTCACTTAAAAGCCTCATTTAGCTAAAAAAAGGCTATATCAGTCTCGCCAAATTCCGAGCCAAAACGTCGAAATTCTAAATAGTGAAAAATATTTTGCCTAATTTGACAAGTTACTGTTCACTAGTTAATTTTTTTTTAATTTTTATATGAGTTAATTTAAAAGAAAAAAAAATTTAATTTGGTAAATTAAAATAGAGAATCTGATTTTTTAAGATTTTAAAAAATGGATAATTAAAGGAAAGATACTGGATTTTGTACATTAATTTGGTGAAAAATTTGCCAAGTGTAGTAAGGATGATCTTATAAAGATAAAGCAGCTAGAAAACAAAACAAAAATCTATTATATAAAGCACAAGTAGTTTTGAATTGTGTTGAGATAAAATGTGTTGGTATATTTTACACCGTAGGATGATAAAAACAGGCGGGAAAATATGTGAGCCGTCAGATCGCACTAATCATCTTAAAGGATCAATCAAGTTTTATA
>JAOWBR010188301.1:0-10268 GCA_028571145.1 Dionaea muscipula | reverse complement strand
AAAGTCAGCAAAAAGGTATTATGATGTACCTACAAGCAGACCTAGACCTACTGGAGGGTCATACACTCATGTGTATACACCAGTAAGTAGGTCTGAACATCGAATAATGCATTATCCGCCCACACAAACACTGCACAATATCATCCTAGGTGTTATTCTGCTGTGGGTTATGATTATGGCAGTGAAAGGTACAATGCTCCTTGGAGAAAACCCTTTAGATATGGCTTAGGGGTTGACTCTAGGAGTGCTAACTATAGAGGACCCAATCAAAATTGGGTACCTAAACAATTTTAATCTGTTTTACAAGTTGTCTGGTACATTGACAGTGGGTGTTCCAGACATACGACAGGTAGCAAACACTGTTTGAAGGATTTTAAAGAGAAGGATGTACCAAAAGTAGTCTTTGGAGGCAATGAGAAGCCTGGAGAGACCAGAGGAGTTGGTTCCATCATCAAGAATGGATTGATCATCCAAGATGTTGCATATGTTCAAGGATTGAAGTTCAACCTGCTGAGCACAAGTCAATTCTTTGACAAAGGCTACATAGTGGAGTTCAGCAAAGATCAATGCAAAATTAAGAATGAAGAGACTGGATTTATGGTTTTCACTGGCTCAAGAAAGAAGAATATGTATGTTGTTGATTGGAGCACTGCCATTGGAGAAACATGCTTAGTTGTCAAGGCCAAAACTGAGATCAGTTGGTTTTGGCACAAGAGAATGAGCCACTTGAACTTCAAGGCCATCAACAAACTTGCAAGAAAGATTCTTGTAAAAGGTCTGCTAGATATTGTGTTCAAGAAAGAAAGCATTTGTGATGCATGCCAAAGAGGGAAGCAGATTAAGACATCTTTCAAGAACAAACTAGTGCAATCATCATGTAGAGTTTTGAAGCTTCTCCATATGGACTTGTTTGGTCCAGTGGATCCAGTAAGTGTGAGTGGGAAGAAGTACACACTTGTAGTGGTTGATGATTACTCAAGATATACTTGGACAGTATTCTTGAACAAGAAAAAGGACACTTTGAAGAAGCTGCCAGAATTGATGAAGAGTTCTCAGAATGAGAAGAATCAGACCATCATCAAGATCAGATCAGATAGAGGCAAACGTTTCTCAATCAAGTAATTTCTGATTTTTGCAAAAAAAGAGGCATTGTTCATCAAGTAGCTGTTGCAAGGACTCCACAACAGAATGAAGTAGCAGAAAGAAGAATAGGACTCTTAAGGAAGCAGCAAGAACCATGATAGCTGAAGCTGGATTGCCCAAGAGATTCTGAGCAAAAGCAATAAATACAGCTTGTTACACACAGAATAGAACAATCATCAACAAAGTTCATGGTATGACTCCTTATAGCTTTGGAATGGAAGGAAGCCCAACATCAGTTATTTCCATATTTTTGGTGGAAAATGCTTCATCCACAACAATGGAAAACACCAGTTGAAGACATTTGATGCGAAGGCTAATGAAGGAATCTTTATGGGATATTCTGAAGTGAATAAGGTATTCAGGATTCTCAATAAAAGAACCGTGGTGATAGAAGAATCAGTTCATGTAGTGTTTGATGAGCCTCATTTCACAAATGAAGCAGAAGAAGCTGTTGAAAACTTAGTTGAACAAGCTGAAAGGTTGAAGATTTCAGATTCAAAGAAGCAAGATCTAGTTTATGTTGATGCACATGTTCAAAAAGTGAGATCAGAAAATGAAAAGATGGAGATGAATCAGATCATGAAGTTACAGTTCCAGAAGAGATTCTAGCAGATCATGGAGAAGATAATCAAGTTTTAGCACCATTAAACCTACCAGATTTGAGATGGCTCAGTGATCATCCACCTGAGCTAGTCATTGGAAACGTACAAGCTGATGTGAGAACAAGGAGACAACTTGACACCCTGCTTGCATGCTTCCTATCCCAAATGGACCCTAAGGTTGCTGAAGATACATTGGCACATGCTGATTGGATAATTGCCATGCAAGAAGAGCTAAATAAATTGAAAGAAATCAAGTTTGGGAGCTAGTTTCAAGATCATGAAGTTAAAATGTGGTTGGAACTAAGTTGGTTTTTAGAAATAAGATGGATGAAAATGGAATCATTGTGAGAAACAAGGCCATATTGGTTGCACAAGGTTATTCGCAACAAGAAGGTATAGATTTTGATGAGACCTTTGCACAAGTAGCATGGTTAGAAGCAATCAGATTTTTTCTAGCCTATGAAGCTCACAAAAACTTCAAAGTCTACCAGATGGATATGAAGAGTGCATTCTTGAATGGACTTCTTGAAGAGGAAGTGTATGTGGAGCAACCACCTGGTTTTGAAGTAAAAAGAGGGGAAGATAAGGTTAATAGGCTAAGGAAAGCCTTGTATGAGTTAAAACAAGCATCAAGAGCTTGGTATGAGACCCTTTCACAGTTCTTGATTGATAATGGTTTCAAGAAAGGAATAATAGACAAGACTTTATTTAGAATCCAAGATGATACAAGCACACTTTTGGTACAGATTTATGTGGATCACATCATCTTTGGATCTGAAAATGAGAGACTGTGTAAGAAGTTTTCAGAGTTGATGAAAAGTAAATTTCAGATGAGCATGTTGGGGGAGCTGAATTAGTTTCTAGGATTGTAAGTCAGATAACTAGAAAATGAGATTTTCATCAACCAAGGAAAATATGTAAGGGATTTGATTAAGAAGTTTGGAATAGAGAGCAGTTCATCTTCACCTACTCCAATTAGTGTTAGAGTTTGTTTGGATAAGGATATTGACGGCAAAGATGTTGATCAAACCAAGTATAGAGGATTGATTGGATCTCTGTTGTACTTCACTGCTACCAGGCCAGATATTTCATTTACAGTTGGAGTATGTGCAAGATTTCAAGCCAGTCCCAAAGAAAGTCATCTAAACGCTGCACAGAGAATCTTGAAGTATCTTAAGGGTACTCAGGATATTGGACTTTGGTATCTAAGGGAAGGAGGATTTCAGTTGATAGGATTTTCTGATTCAGACTTTGCTGGATGCAAAGTGGACAAGAAGAGTACCTCAGGAACTTGTCAATTCCAGGGAAGCAGATTGATCTATTGGTTTAGCAAAAAGAAAACTTCTATAGCAACATCAACTGCAGAAGCTAAGTATGTGGTTGCAGGGAGTTGCTGTGCACAAGTTTTTTGGAGATAACATCAATTAATGGATTATGGGATTCAAGAGAAGGAAATTCTCATTTTGTGTGACAACAATAGTGCTATTGCCATTGGCCAGAACCCAGTGTTGCATTACAGAACCAACCATATTGATGTGAGACACCATTTTATAAGAGATCATGTTGAGAAAGGGAATGTTAAGGTAGAATATATCTTAACTGAGAAGCAGCTAGCAAATATTTTCACCAAGGCTTTCTGTGAAGGAATAATTTTAGAAATCAGAGGATAATTGGGTTTGATTGATTTGATTTGATTCAGTTTGATTGAGTTTTGATGATTCAGGTTGGGTTTGGTTCGATTTTGATCAAGTTTGGATGATTCGAAGATGATCCAGTTCAGTTAATGCAGTTTCAACCAACATAAATTTAGTCGAGACTGATACAGTTGAGGAGCAATTCAGTCTAGACTGGTTCAGTTGAGGTTCATTCAGTCGAGACCGATCCAGTCTATAGTAATCCAGTCTAGAGTTATCCAGTTGAGGATAATCTAGTTTAGACTAATTCAGTCGAGGTTCATTTAGTTGACCTTAGTCCAGTCAACACCAATCCAGTTTAGGGTAATTCGGTTGACGCCTACCTCAAAGCTGAAGTGATGACGTGGATTTGAATGTAATTTTTTCAATAAAGTTAATGGAGGACTTGCTGACATGGAATTTCTTTGTTAATATCCAGCCAAGGATATTGAAGCAACAGGTGAGGGGGAAATTAAAATTTTAATCAATTTTTGGGCCAGACAATCATTATGAGATCTCTCATAGTGCACCGTATCTGTCATAATTTGGGAAATTCCTCAGACATTCGAAAAGACAGCCAACTGTCACAATCTTCGAGACAAACATTTCACCAAAAATATCCCAAAACACTAAAAACTTTCTCTCTCTCACTCTTTTCCTCCAATTTTTGAAACTCGAAGACTCAGAGCTCTGAAAGAAAAAACCTTCTCAAAACCATAATTATTTATAAAGCTTTTTCAAGATTTATCAACAGCATCCAAGGTTAACAAAGACTTCGCCGAGGACCTACTCACAGGCATGACCTTCGATATTGAGAACCTTCTGCAGAGAAAAGCTTGCATTGAAGCTGTGAAGAAGATGGTCAAAGCTATAGAGCAGAGTGGGCTATCACAGTTCATCTCTGCCCACATTCAATCTTGGTCACTCGTCGATGTGATTGATTTCTATTAAAATGCAAAGGTCAAAGGTGAGACCTTGATATCTAGGGTTAATGGAGCAGATATTGTTCTGGAGCCCGGGACTCTGCACCAACACCTAGGGATACCAATGTCTGGAGAGGTAGACCCCGACAAGATAAAGTTTGAGGAGGAGGATTTCTGGAAGCTGATAGCTAAGGATGCAACTTTTCGTGCAAGGTAGTCACATTGAAGGAAGAATTCCACCTGCTCTGCTTTATTTTAAGCAAAATCATTGAGGGAAGGACAGGATTCCACAATCAAATGACCAGAAATAGAGCACAGCTGATGGTCGCTATCTGGATGTACAAGAAAATCAACTGGGCCTCAGTTGTTTTTCAAAGAATTAAAAATCAAGTGGTGAAGGAGCAGTCCATCGTTAGAAAACCTGGGAGAGGTATATTTCATATTAAGAAATCCTTTGGACTTCTTCTTAGTTATATTCTTGCTGTGCTGAGACTAGAATTAAGGGAGAATTTAGCTGTGCATATCTCCAAAAGATTTTTTGGCAAAACTGAGGCTAATCCTAAGAAGAGGAAAGCCACCCTATCCTCAAAGAAAGAGAAGAAGATGAAGAAGCCAAGGAAAGTAATTCTAGAGTCTGAGACAATTTTATTCAGCACCAATCCCACACATAAAGAGTGACAGGGAGAGGTTGAGCAGAGAGGAGGATCACAACAAAGAGGGGCGGTCCTTAGAACTGAGTAGGACATTATGGCTCAGGACCAATCTCTAAAGGCTCAGGATCCTGCACCTGCCAAGCCTGTTGTCGCTGATGTTGAAGGAGTGAATGTTGAGGCAGTTGATGAAAATGAAGAGGTACCAATCATTATTTATGATCCCATCAACATTGATGAGGAGCTTGCAAGATTAATTTTTGACTGTCATGGAAGCTCAGTAGATCAAGAACCCAAGCTGAAACCATCAGTCAAATGCATGAAGAAGAAGACTGGATGATGCAGCTTGTGGATTCAATTGAGTTGTTTGAGTTGATTGATGCAGGGAAGCTAAGTGAATTTTTCAGAATTGGAGCAACCATCCATAAAATACATGCCATTAAATAAGGAAAGAGATTCGTTTGAGATCCATCTCAACTTGATAATGATGATGATCATGATAATGGTGGTGATGGCCATGGATCATACACTGCACCACAACCAGAAGAGCAAGCACAACAACTTCAAGCTATGGAGGAAGAAAAGGATGAAGAGGAAGTTCCTGAAAAAGAAGATAAGACTGACAAAGTCTAGAAGGAAGCTAAAACAGATGTTGTAGAGGAACCAAAGGAGAAGGAACCATCAAAAGGGGAAAGTTCTCATCATGCACTTGAACAAGAAGTTAAGAAGCAAGCTAATGACGCTGCATAGGAAGATGTCATGGAAGAGGATATAAACCCTAAGGATGGTGAACCTAAAGACGTACCTGTTGGATATATGGGGTGATTAGCTATCTAGAGCAGAGCCATAGAACTTCATGATCATGTAAATGAACTATTACAACCGATACAATTAGCCTAGAAAATCATAAAGTGAATAAGAGTTTCTATCTTCAGAACAGAAGAATCGATTCTTACTATCACAGTGAGTAGATTCCGGAAACCAGAAAGTTGCAGTGTTTAAGAATCGATCCCTGTGACTACGATCTGCAGAACAGAGACTTAACAGAACAACAAATAGCGAAGAATCGGTTCCTGCATCCTTGGTTAGCAGAACAGAATATTGAACGGACAAAGAAAAAATAGAATATAGCTAAAGCCAGCGGGATACGCTGTACCCTCAAGAACCTTTACGCCGACCTATCGTATCTGAATAGTGCACGAGCCTGTAGTGACGCAGGTTCTCCTAGGGTACAATAGCTCTCTGCCTTACTGTTGCACCGTCGCTGTAAGACACGGGAATGATAACTGGGATGGTGATCTTCCTCTTGACTTGGGTAGACAACAAAATGAAGAAGAAGAACAACAGGGGGGAGGTATTCTCTGGTTGGCAATTCTGGAATGTGGTGTTTAGATGTGACAGATACACCTCCAATTTATTCATGAAGGGGAGGAGTCCCAAGAGTTTCTATAACTCTCCAGCTTTGATTAATCTCAATGAACTAAGTGTTAATTAACAGATTAAATACACATCATCAGTGTGTGTATTACTCAATGAATCTGGACAACTGTACACATTTGGAGCATTCCAAGATCCACTCTCGGCTGGAAGGAAAAAGAAGGGTCGGACCGAGTTCGGGAAAACCTGACCCATTCCCAAGCCCAGCCCGCCCGACCGGACGGACGACGGCAGTACGTGTGGTGAGTGTGCGTCCTGTGCTCCGCACAAAATCTTATTACCCCTTGGGGCCCAACCCAATGGTGAACATTAAGCTATAAATAATAGCAAGGAATTTCCCTCACCACCAATGTGGGATGGATACATTTCCCCCACAAATGTTTCCTTCACATTTTACAACTTCAAGGAGTCAACTTGGACTACCAATTTTCATTCACACAGAAATGGTTTTCACACACCGTTTCCACGGGATTAATCTCCTCATTACCAAGTACGGGTCATAACCCGAAAACTTGATATTCGGTATCCGGGTCCCGCTCATTTATGGCCTCAATGTTTGCTAAAAATCATTGTGGAAAACCTATATTTCCATCAGTACCTAGGGGCGAAGAAGAAAAGGTTGATGAGAATGAGGATGAAGGTGAGATTGGAAGTTTTGAAATTCTGGAGAGTGATGATGATGATGAAAAAGCTGTAGACAACACTAATACTGAACCACGGACAAGTTTTGTTAATGAAGTCCTAAATGAAGTCATCACTAGTTTGGGAAAGAATAATGAGACTGAATGCATGGATATTGCAGTGTACGAGGGGCTAATCACTGCTGAAGGCTCACAGGCTGAACCCCATACTCATAATCAGTTTTAACAAGCATTTAAAAGCATCCTACATAGCATGGAGGAGCAGAACCGAGGCATTTTCAGTTTGTTTGAAATTTTAGAGTCCAAAATATTCTGTGATAACAAGACATAAAGACTAACAATGGGTCATCTCAGAGATATAATGACACGTATTAGCTCTCTCAGAGATCAAATTATACATCTTCAAACTGATCTCAAGCAAGCTACCATGGATGTTGTTGATATCATTCTTGACAAGATCAAAGATCAAACCTCCACTATCAAAGCTCATTGTGAACTCATGGAAGCTAAGGCTGAAAGTAATAACCTGGAGCTAAAACATTTGGTGGAAACAAAATTTCTGGAGCAGGAAAATAGGTTGACTGACATAGAGAAGGTTGTCAAAGAAGTATCCTGCTCTCAGGCACTCCAAACTGAAACCCTTTTGAAGTCCATTGAAGATGCCAAAAAGGGGGAAAGTTCTGGAGCTTCTGGAAAAGAGCAAAGAAAGCCATATCAGCATGGAGCAAGTGGTAGCTCTCATGTAAAAACTGAACGAAAATAGTCAGCCAAGGAGATGGAAGTGTTCAAGAGGTTATTCAACAAAGGGCATTGGGGGAAACATGTTTCAAGACATGATGCATTCTAGAATTTTTGTGATGACAAGAAGAAAGGAGTAAAAATCCTTAGTGCTATGAAGAGAAAGAAAAATACTGGAAGACTTTTGACCATGACTGAAAGTACTGAAGAATTTGAAAAGCTATGGAGGTATGGAAGTTTTGAAGGGATGACATATGAAGTTGCATGGGAAGATTGGAAGCAGATAAATTGTGATTTTTTCCTGATGCTAGAAGATCATCTTGTAAAACTGTTTTCTGTTTTAACAATCCTCTGTTGTAAAACATTTTAAGCATTTGAGTAAAGCCATTTTTATTCTTTGCTTTTTTTTCAATTATCTATAGTTTTGGCATTATCAAAAAGGGAGAAATTGATAGGTTTGATTGTATTAAGTTTTGATAATGTTGTGTTTCATTATTTAGAAAATTGAATGTTAGTATGAAGATTACATATAATAACTTAAACAGGTTAGGTTTGAAGATGCAGTCTAGATGGAAGTAGTCAAGGTTGAAGCAGTTCAGATTGGAGAAGTTAAGGCTAAAGCAGTTCAGACTGGAGAAGTCAAGGCTGAAGCAGTTCAGACTGGAGAAGTCAAGGTTGAAGCGGTTGAGGGTTGAGCGGTTGAGAATGGAACAGCTGAACTTGAAGCAATTGACACTGAAGTAGTCTTGTTTAGAGCAATTGAGAGTGGAACAGCTGAGCTTGGAGCAGTTGACATTGAAGCAGTCTTGTTTAGAGCAGTTGAGACTAGAACAGCTGAGCTTGGAGCAGTTAACACTGAAGCAGTCTTGTTTAGAGCAGTTGAGACTGAAGCAATCGAGTTTAGAGTAATTTAGGCTGAAGTAGTCAAGATCGAAGTAGTCGAGGTAGAAGTAGTCTAGACCGAAGCAGTCGAGGTAGAAGCACTTTAGACCGAAACAGTCGAGGAAGAAGCAGTCTACACCGAAGCAGTCGAGGAAGAAGCAGTCTAGACTAAGGCAGCCTACACTTAACCAGTTTAGATGAAGGCTTGTCAGAATCAAGCTTGTTAGAATCAGTTTACACGCAAGCAGTTAAGAGAGACCAGTCTAGGTCAAGCAGCTGAGACAGGCAAGCCACATCAGCATGTCGAAAACCCTAGATGATACACCGAAGAAGGAAAGCTCTAATATTAAATTCAAATCATTTGAATTTAATTCTGATTCATTGGAGACGTTGAAGACAATCAAAAGAGGACGAAGATCACGGCATACTGAGGCATGCTAAAAGGCAAGTCAGCTTTTTGAAAAAGACAATGTTAGTATTATGGAAACCCTTATTTAGCAAGGAAAGTCTAAAAATCATTCATGAAAAGGGAAAGACGACCAAGATGAGATCCATGACTTTTGGGATTTCTAGAAGAATCAAAGAAAGAAAATCATCTTTCAACGGCTCTTCAACGTGTATGTTTCCAAGGGTGAGGATAAATACCTAGACACGAAGAAGTAGATAATTTTTTTTGGAACCTTGAACACTTTGAGAACTCCTTGAATATTCTTGAGCATTCACGTCTCATTAAGTTCACTCTGAGTCCAACCCTAATCGGAAGAGAGATATCTAGAAGGGCTCAAGAATCCCTATCTTGTGATTCATCAACTTCAATACAAGATTTGCACTCTTGTTGATCAGTGAAGTGCGAAGCCACGAAGGACTGAAGATAATCAGTGAAGCCATCGTTGTGAAGGAACTGCAAGCTGGTGAAGCAACTCGGGTTGTGATGGATCAAGGCAGCAGTTGAAGCATACGAAGGGGTGAAGGACTGAAGCTGTTGAAGCAACTCAAATTTGTGAAGGAGCAGACAGTGTGATAGCAATTGAAGAAAAACTTCGAAGGAGCTGCACTGTGATTTTATAGTCAATCTATTGACTGTTCACATTGTATTGGTGTCAAATACTTAGTGAAATTCCTCCTATATCACATGGAGAAGAGAGGAGTAGCGGATTACACCACCGTGAACCTCTATATATTGTGTGCCATTTTATTTCTAGCACTGCATAACATACCACACATATAAACAACATAACATTAAATAAGTATGGGCTATAGAAATTATCCGTTGTATAACTCTTTTAAGTTTCAAAAAGTTTGAAAACCTGCAGGTTTATTCCTTTTAACTTGTAGAGCGTCTTTTTAGGGACCAACACATAGGTCATTGAAGCCTATGAAACCCACAACAAAAGACAAGAACCGTGTGGTAAGAACAACATCATCCCAAGGTTTGACAAAATGACCAAGTCTATCCTCAGATAGAAATAACTCACGAAGTAAAACAAAAGCGGAAACAAGAATTAAAAGAAGACATCCTAGAGACAACAATGACTGTCCATAGCATCCGCTCTGAAATCGGAAGATATTTTTTGCAAAA
>JAOWBR010188290.1:0-10268 GCA_028571145.1 Dionaea muscipula | reverse complement strand
CTCTGGATCCCTTTAGTCCTTCAAAGGATATTCCCCTCCTTCCTCCCCCCTGGGTCCTACTTTGAGGAGCAGATCATCAGTCGGGGCGGATGATACGCCTAGTGGTGAGGAGCTCGTTGAAAAAGACAGCTCCGGTGATCCTGTAATTATGGGATCCCAGGATGCCTTAAATGTTACCTCGTCAGGATTTGAGAGTCCCCATGGTTGATCTTTCAAGTGCTATCTCCTTTTATGATATTTGTAAACAACTACTAACTCTTGACTTCTTGTTGTTTAATGTAGTGGTAAAGCTAAAGGGTATCAAGCTTTCTGTTAAGCAACCCACTGCGGGCGACAAGAGAAAAGAGCTTAAGGATGCTGCTGCCCGACAAGCCAAAAAGAAAAAGAAGCCTGAGGATAAAGAGCCTCCTGCCGCGGTCAAAGCTGCAGCAAAAGACCCCAAGGAGATGCATGGATATGCTATGCAAGAATCTCCGAGTAAGAGGCGGACGTATACAAGGAAGAGTAAGTCTCCTTTTTCTCCCCCGAAGAAGGTTCCCTTTAACGGTCTGGGAGCATGTATCGCCCACACTCTCCTGCCACCCAAGCGAACTCCAGTCTACACTTTTCTCCATCACCCAAGTTGATCAATATGCCTGACAACAAGCATGAGGTGATGGACTCCGAAGACAACGCTTTGGCTGTTTGCCAAGCGGTGACTACTTTCTCCAAGTCTGACCTCAATCATTATCGCACAGAGGGAAGAGATTATAAAAAAGTGTGGACGTTCAAGGATTCAAAGATCCAGGCTACTCGGGTAACATCTTCAGGCCCTTAAAGGACCTATCTCCTTGTCATACTGTCTTTGAGTTTTGATCGTTGTCTTTTTTATTAGCTCCTGGTGATTTTGGAGAGTGAGCAGCAGATGTATGAAGATCTTCTTAAGCATTGCGCCTCCAAGGAAAGGGATCTCCGTGACTACGAGGAGAGTCGAATAGCTGCTCAGGAGGAACTCTGCCTCCTCAAGGCATCCATGGAGGAGGAAAAGAAGAAGAAGAAAGAACTCGAGAGCTCGCTTCAACGAGCTCGAACAAATGTGAAAGAAAGTCAGCAGCGTGAGAAGAATCTAATGAAGAGCCTAGCCATAGCTGAGCAACATGTCAAGGAGCTCCAGGGACATCTTCAAGACTCCATTGATCAACAAAAGGCGGTGAAGTGAGATCAGTGGATGGAGGCATGGCTCGATACCAAAGCAGGATAAAAGTGGCTCACGGACAGTGACAACTTGTCTCTTACTAGCGGTTAGCGATCTGCCCTCCAAGAGTTGGAGGCTAAACTCCCTGTGAATACACAAGAAGAGCTATGGGCCGGCTTCTCGGAGTTTGCTGATATCGGCTTTAGTCCAGATGGAGAGGCTTATTACTTGGCGGAGGAGGAGGAGTGAGAGCAGGTATCGAAAAATGCTCAAGGCTTAACTGGGTATGATCCTGTCTCTTCCCCTTCATTTCCTTCTTCGGGTCGAGCTATACATGACGTTTTTTATTTCAGCCCCCAGAGTGGCGTCGTGGATGAGATGACGGCTCGTCTGGAGTGATCACTAATAAGTGACGACCCTTAGATTGAGGAGCAAGATCCCGGCGAGATCGTTTCGAGCCGTCAACCAGATCAGTTAGAAGTCGGCGCGGCTCGGGAGGGAGATCAAGCCGAGGGAGGCATTATCGGGGCCATTGGCGGTAGCATTACTGATACGGTTATCAGCGGGATCGACGTCGAGATCATGACGTCAAAGTAGGATTGCGGGCATTGTTCCCCGTGTTAGGCTTCAACGGACTCCTTTTTGAAATATGGTTGAAGCCGTTTTTGGTAGATTCTCCAAACTTCTTTTGTGTCCCGTTGTTAGGGAGATTCCGGTGTCCATTCCTCTGTCTAGGTCATGTCTGGTAGAGGCACTGAGACTTGAATTTTGCTTGTAGTCCTTTCTTTTGTTAATGAAGTTCAGCAACATTTCCTTCGCTGGCCGTTTTTACATTAATCACACCTTTTATCATCTATATGCCTAGTTGAATCACTGAGGCGTCCTCGTTACTTCGTTGATAGACCACGATTAGGTCCGCGTGTCACGGCTTAATGGCTTAACATCATCGCCAACTTTCGTGGGATGGCTCAATGGCCAAACGTCATCATCAAACTCCAAGGCGCGGCGTAATAGCCGAACGTCTTTGTCAAAATTCACGGATCGGCCCAATGACCGAACGTCATCGTCAAACTTCATAGATCGGCTCAATGGCCGAACATCATCATCAAACTCCAAGGGGTGGCGTAATAGCCGAACGTCATCGTCAAACTTCACGGATCAGCTCAAGTGCCTGAGGTAGATCCGTACAAGTTCCGCCCGTAATATACATTGCTTGGGTTATACCCAAAGTTTCTTCAATCTTCATGTACCGATCGAGATATACCTGCATCACCTTCGATACTTCAAATATGGCTCAAGGGCCAAGTGTTAATATCTGATTCTCCGTTCCTAAGATAAAGCCAATTGTGATCCTGGAACGGGTAACCTCCTTATCAAGGTAGGTTAGTAATGAAAGTCATCCTCATGCGATCAAGTTGTACCACATCATCGTTGAATTAAGGTAGTGCCCTTCATTCAAATGAGATAGAAATTGATCAATTGGCGAAAGTGCTCGCATATATAATCACAAATCTACACACATCGCATGAAGTAAACCCTTGTTACCTTGAAACTTCATAAAACATATGCTACTCGAGAAAAATTCCGTGTCATGCCGCTCGGGACGGACCCGCGTCATGCCGATCGGAAAGATGAGAACAGATTCGCGTCATGCCGCTCGGGATGGACCCGCGTCATGCCGATCAGAATCAGGAGAACAAATCCGCGTCATGTCGCTCGGGATAGACCCGCGTCATGCCGATTAGAAAAATGAGAACAGATCTGCGTCATGCCACTCAGGATAGACCCTTTTCATGCCGATCGGATACAACTCGAGGGCCACGTGTCATCCTCAAAACTCCTCGGGATAAACCCGATGTCAATCTCCTTCGAATCACCAAAAAACGGCTATAAAAAACTAGAGCAAATAACAAGGTGATTTTTCACTTCCCTACTTAGCAAATCTCTTAAACAAGTCTGACGTCCAGGTCGGGGTATGTATTGGTCCTCTCGTATCCTAAGGCAGGATTAGCTGATTTGATATCATGGGACCTACGTTGAGATAACAAAGGCGTCAGTGGGGTCCCAAGGTGGTTTCCCTTGGAGGACCGCTCCGACAGTCAAGTCAGTCTCAAATTTTATTGATATCAAACAAATATGTACATACCAAAAGTCCAGAAAGTAAAAAAGGAGATTACATATTTACAAAGACAATTTACATTACTGATAGTACTTTCTCAGATGTTGGAGATTCCAAGTACGGGAAACATCTCTTCCATCAAGAGTTCGGAGATGATAGGTGCCTGGTCGCACTTCTTCAGCTATCTCGTACGACCCCTCCCAGTTATGGGCTAACTTTCCGGATGGGGCGTTGACACCTTCGAATCTAGCGTCACGGAGAACTAAGTCTCCCACTCAAAAGCTTCGACCTTTGACGTGGGTATTGTGGTACTTCTCCAATCGTTGGTGGTAAGCCGCTATTCGCAGCATTGCTCGCTCCCTTCGTTCTTCAAGTGCATCAAGGCAGTTCAAGAGTTCATAATCATTTTCTTCTTGAGGGAAATGATCGATTCTGTAGGAGTGCATGTCGATCTCTACTGGAACAATGGCTTTAACTCTGAAGGCTAGGCTAAATGGGGTTTCCCCTGTTGCAGTTTTAGGGATCGTCCGATATGCCTATAAAATGGTGGGTAATTCAGTCACCTAATTGCCTTTAGCCTTTCCGACATGGGCTTTAATCCCCTCCAACAACGTACGATTTATCACTTCAACCTGGTCGTTTCTTTGCGGATACGCGACTGAGGCATATCTATGCTCGATCTCGTATTCGTGGCACAAGTTCTCGAACTTCTGATCTTCAAACTGAGTTCCGTTGTCGGTAATAATGGTTCTGGGAACTCCAATGTGGCATAAAATACTCTTCCAAAGGAAGGACTCCACATCAGCTCCAGTAATGCGCGTGGTAGGCTCCGCCTCCACCCACTTAGTGAAATAGTCAATTGCTACGATTAGGAACTTCTTGCCTCCAAGGGCCGCGGGATATGAACCCTCGATGTCGACGCCCCACATAGCAAAAGGCCAAGCACTCGTGACAAGCGTTAGTGGTGTGGAGGGTCGTCGCTGCTTTCTGGTAAACTTTTGACAAGTTACGCACTTTTGCATAAAATCCTGGACGGTCTACTCTAGCCTAGGCCAGAAATATCCCTGCCTCCTGATCTTCTTGGCTAGGGTATTTCTGCCTTGATGACTCCCGCACGCGCCCTTATGGATTTCTTCCATGACGTATTGGGCCTCTTCCTCAGTCAAACGCCGAGCGCATGGATGTTGGTAGAGTTGTTTATACAAGATCCCATTGATGAGCCGAAATCTTACGGCCCTACTCTTTAGGGACCTTGCCTGGTCTTTATCAGCTGGAAGAGTTCCGTCCCTTAAGTATTGAATGATCGGTGTCATCCATGTAGGAGATTCAGGCTCCACACTCAGTACTTGGGGGGAATCTAAGCTTCCCTTCGTCATTCTTTCCAAGAAGATGGTGCGGCCTAACTCCAAGGTCTGAGCCCGCGTAAGCTTTGAGAGGGAATCTGCTTTGGCATTTTGCGCCCTCGGAATCTGTTGAATTTCCATCTTTTCGAACTTCTATATCAAGTCTTCCACTATCTTCTTGTATTTGATCATGTTCTCCCTTTTACCTGCATAAGTGTCATTGACCTGGTTCACGACCAGCTGAGAGTCACTGAAGATTTGGAGAACGCGCACATCTAACTCTAACGCTACCCTTAGGCCTGCGAGGAGGGATTCATAATCTGCCTCATTGTTGGTTAAAAAGAAGTAAAAGTGCAAGGCGTACTCTATTTCCACACAATTTGGGCCAGTTAATACCAAACCTGCGCCTCCACCCTTTCTTCCTAATGATCCGTCAATATATAGCGTCCAGCAGGATGATGGCTTTATAGGAAGTGCGTATTCCGCACATTTAACAAGAAAGTCCGCCAGAGCCTGCCCTTTAATTGATGGTCGGGGTTGGTAATCAATTTGGAATTGCCCTAACTCCACAGACCACTTGATCAGTCTTCCAAAAGTCTCTGGTCTGTGAAGTATTTGCCGCAACGGTTGGTCTGTGAGCACCACAATGGAATGCGCTAGGAAGTAAGGCTTCAATCATTGGGAGGTTGTTATCAGTGCAAAAGCCAGCTTATCCGCTTTGGGATATCTTTCCTCAGCTTCCTTCAATACTCTACTGGTGTAATACACCGGTCTTTGGATTTTTCTCTCCTCACGAACAACCACCAAGCTAACTACATGGCCGGATACTGCCAAATATAAATATAAGGTCTCTTCCGCCACCGGTTTAGTGAGCAAAGGAGGAGAATCCAAGTAAGTCTTCAGGATTTCAAAAGTCGTTTGGCATTCCGCCGTCCACTCAAACTTGTCTGCATTCCGCAACACTTTGAAAAAAGGTAGGCTCTTTTCAGCTGAGCGACTTAAGAATCGACTCAGTGCGGCCAATCTGCCGGTGAGTTGTTGGACTTCTTTGATGCTTCTGGGTGGGGCCATGTTTATAATGGCGTGTATCTTCTCCGAATTAGCTTCATTTCCTCGTTGGGTTACGATGAACCCCAAAAACTTTCCGGAAGTCACTCCAAAGATGCGTTTCTTCGGGTTGAGTTTCATGGAGTATTTTCGAAGCAAAGAAAAGGCCCTCTCGAGCGCCTCTATAAGTCCTCCCTCCGTGATGCTTTTTACAAGCATATCGTCAACATAAACCTCCATACTCCCTCCAATGACGGATTCAAAGATCTTGTTCACCAATTGCTGATAGGTGGCCCTGGCATTCTTTAAGCCGAAGGGCATCATCCTATAACAAAAGGTGTCATTGTGAGTGATGAAGGAGGTCTTCTCTTCATCTTCTTCCTTCATCCGGATTTGGTGGTAACCAGAAAATGCATCCATAAAGCTTAAGAGCTCATATCCGGAGGTGGTGTCGACCAAAGCATCAATGTCAAGAAGCGGGTAGCTATCCTTTGGACAAACTTTATTCAAGTCAGTGAAGTCTATGCACATCCTCTAGATTCCATTGGGTTTCTTCACCAGCATCAGGTTGGCAAGCCACTCGAGGTAATGCACTTTCCGAATGATTCCCGCAGACAACAACTTGTTTACCTCCTCTTAGACGACATCATTTCTCTCTTGCCCTAACGTTCGGCGTCTCTACCTGATAGGTCTAAAGTTGGGGTTTATGCTCAAGGAATGTTCAATCACCCCTTAGTCAACCCCGATCATCTTACTGGATGAAAAGGCAAGTACATCACGACTCCTCTTCAAGAAGTCAATCAATTGTCGGCGAGACTCGGGTTGTAACATGGTCCCGATTTGTACTTCTGGTCCTGTTTAACCAAGAAAATCTTCTCCAAAGGCTCCATTGGCTGAGCCCTTTCCTCTTGTGGGTTCTCGACACAGTGGACACCTTTATGAGTCTCCGCTTCCTCATCGGAAGGATCGTCAGTCTTGGTTTTGCTATCAATTGAGATTAGATAACAATCACGTGTGGCCTGCTGACCTCCAAACATCTTCCCTACTCGTCCCCTTACTGGGAATTTCAGCATGAGGTGGTATGGGGAGATGGTTGCCTTTAACTCAATAATCGTTAGGCGACCGAGAATAGAATTATAAGTTGATTTTATATCAACCATAAGCCATTTTACAATGAGTGTACGCTGAACATCCGTGTCTCCTACGGTCATGGGAAGGGTAACCTCTCCCATTGCCCTTACTGAGTGGCCTGAGAAGCCAAATAGCGGAGTCATCACTGGTACAAAGTCATCCTGCCCAATCTTCAAAGTTGTTGTCAAACGTTTGTAAGTGCCGAGGAATAGAATGTCGGCTGAACTTCCGTTATCTACCAAGATCTTATGAACTTTGGCATCTTTGATCATCGCCGTTACTAGAATGACAACTTGATGGGGGTACTTTACTACTGCTCCATCTTTTCTCGAAAAAGTCAAAGGCACGTCTGGTTGATCATTATCGTTTTTTGAGGTGGTGGCTATGGAATCCACCCTCTCTCCTCGGGCATACCTCTTTCGACCCCGATTGTTAACTCCCCCACTGGATGTTCCACCATGAATGGCATTGATCTCCGGAGCTCCATCAACATGAATTCTTGACCTCTTGTTCTCGGGATTAGGACTTTTGCTTCGATCCCGTTTGGCGGGGGGAGGTGGCCGATAAGGTTGTCGATATCTCTGTTGATCTTTAAAGTTGCGTCGGTTCTTTAACACATAACAGTTATCAGTGGCATGGCCAAGCTGTTTGTCATAAAGTACACCATGGAGCGGATCTCTGATACCATCTAGAAGATGATGTATGTATTGGCGCCACATATCTGGAGGGTTGTTGATGTTGTGGAGGAGGGGCTCGAGTCTCATTTCCGACCCAAGGAGGTACCTCTCTTCTAGGGGGGGTCAAACCTCTGAGGCCGAAAGTTCTGCTTGTCATGGTGTTCATGTCTTTCCCAATCTTCTGACTTAGGCTCTTTCCGGGACTCCTTCCCGCCTGTCTTTGAATCAGATATAGCCATTGGCTTGTTCTGATCTTCTAGCAGCATATAGTTTCTGGCTCGAGTCAACAACTATCTAAAGCTCTCTGGCCATCGGAGAGTAAGATCATCACAAAAAGCTCCCGGGCGCAGTCCCGTCAAGATGGAAGTCATTACCACTTCATGATTAAGCTTGGGGATTTGAATATACGCCCTGTTGAACCGGGCCATATAATCCCTCAAATACTCGTATGACCGTTACTTGATTTCAAACAAGCTAGGTACGACCCGAGAGAAAACACAAGAGCTGGCAAATTTTCCCATAAACGCTTCCTTCAACTGGGCAAAATAGGAAATTGATTGTGGCGCCAAGGATGCATACCACTATCGGGCAGCTCCTTTGAAAGTCGATGGGAATACATAACACATGATCACATCATCTACGTTAAATAGCCACATCTTGATCTCTAAACTACTAACGTGATCCTCCGGGTCAATGGAGCCATTGTACGGCTCAAAATGAGGCAATCGGAGGTGAGCAGGGAAAGGAACATTGTCAATCTCCTGAACAAAAGGGCTGGAGGAGGATCGATGCGTTGTCGTTGCCTGTTGATGAGCTATTGGCTCTAGGGTGGCATAAGATCGATCATCACGTTCATCTTTTCCACCGTCTTTGTGGACTACACATTCCTGCTCTTGTCGTTGATGTTTGCCCACATGTCCCTGTCGGAAATGGATGGGGGGATCTTCCTTGTGAACCTGATTTGGATCAGATCCGATCAATGTGGCCTTTCCCTTAATCAACCTTGCTTGAAGTTCTTTCTGATTATTAGGGACTGGCTCATCTACTACTGCAACTTTGGATGTGAGGGAAGAGAATTTTCCACGCAACTCAGTCATGAAATTTTCCATCGTTCGCTTCATCTGAGCAAATTCTTCCCGAGTGACAGAGTCATCTTGCCGAGATGATGAATCTCCAATACCATCAGATGGATTGGCAGGAGGAGGTGATTCACTGCCGCGTCGTCAGAGCGGGTTGTAAACTTTTACCAGTGTCTCTGGAGTTACCATGGTCAGTGACTTTTTGTCACGTTTCCCACAGACGACGCCAAATGTTACGTCTAGAAATCCCAGACCCAGTTAAGGCCTGGAATCGTCCAAAGGTTGACATCCAAGTCTCGATGCCAATCGAGCTAGAGCGGCTCCAGTTAACTCGGGGGAGAAGAGAAGATTCGGTCGGTAACTCCAGTTCACTCAAGAATACCTGAAACAGAAGGAATAACCCCGTCAAAGGGTACCCCGAGGTGTGAGCTCGGAAAAACCGCTCCGACGCTCAAGTCAGCAAGTGAAGAAGAAGATCAGGGCTCCGGAGTATCGGAGAGCAGAGTAGGGCCAGACCGGGTAGGAACTTTTGAGCCGGGCAATGTAGCAAGGGCAGTGATGCTCTGGTCTGCTCGGGAAAAGATGGGAGAAAATGACTGGGATGCGTTACCTCGGGAGTAGGGGGTAAGGGGGTATTTATAGGCAACCGGAGTAGGTGTGCAATGTCCTATATACCCCTCTCCCCTACTCGGGCCGGGTGGCCGAGCTGGGTCAATCCTTCCCTTGCTCCGGTCCGGTCGCTCGGCCTTTGTCGTCTTGTCCACGTGTCCTCTTGGGGTTAATCCACCCATAACATCTATATACACTAGTATATGAGCTTCTAGTAAATCTAGGTCTGCTTGTGGGCATTTCATGATATCCTTTTGTAGACTTAGGCATATTCACATATTGTTGTGAATATTGCATGGAGGGGATTTTAGATTTCCACATGGGCTGTGTACTTCCTTTATGCATGTAGGCCATGCTCCAATCATTGTCTGAGGAAAAAAGTCTTCCTTCCCCCTTACTATGTGACCTCCTAGATCCATATGCATGTTTAGGTGTAAACCTATCCTTGGATCTGGGTTTAGACTTGTAGGCTGGTTTGGTGGAATCTGTCATAACCTTGTTGTTCTCCTTGAGCTTGGCAGGTGCCTTGGAGCCAGGTACAAACTTGATCTTTATTCCATCCTTGGTCTCTTGACATTTTTCTGAAATTGGATCAGTTTTGTCCTTAAATCCTAGACCAGCTTTGCCTAGGTTTCCAACTTTCTCAAAGGCAGGTTTGGACTTAACTCCTTCCAGCTCTCTTTTAAGCCTTTCTTTGTCACTTTTAAGTGACTCAATTTATTTCAATAGCTCTTTATGGCTTGCTTGAATCTCTTCAAACTTAGCCAGCAACTCATTGAATATGTCATGCATATCCATATCATTGTGATGGGAAGTGGAGTACTTGTAATTAGAAGAGTTGATACGTGAGGTTACCTCTTCCTCTTCACTTTGTGCCATAAGACAAAACAAAGCTTCTTCCTCTGATGATGAGGATAAACTTTCATCACTTGAGCTCTCCTCCTTTTTCTTCTTTGGTTGATCCTCTTCTGCCTTCATGGCTTGTCTCCCCTTCTTCTTGTCTTTCTTCCATGCTCTCTTTTCTTCATCAATGTACTTCTTCACAAGGGGATACGAGCAGTCAACCTTAAAGTGTCCATGCTTCTACAA
>JAOWBR010188279.1:0-10268 GCA_028571145.1 Dionaea muscipula | reverse complement strand
CATGACACTCGAGGACCAGAATGGAGCTCTGGCCGCTCCTGACACAGCTTCCTCGCGCCATCCTGAGCGGAGGAATGAGACCAGACATGACGAACCAGACAGGCATGGCCGTCAGGAGAGAAGATCATCCGGGCGCGACTTCCGCCCGTGATGATTTGATGGTCCCAAGAGGGACATCCACCATGGGTAGGGAGCGAGGTCCGAACCTCCGTTCCTCAGAACCCCCAACCTCCGAGACCTGTTGCCCCCGTCTAGACAGTGCCAACCTCTGGGGCACAGGTCAAACCTGCACGGTGGTGTGACTACCACAAACGATTCGGCCATAGAACTGAAGAGTGCCGAGTCATGAAGAGTCGCCGAGACGCCAAGGACAACACAGAGAACCAGCCAGCACGGCGACCCCTAGCGGACAAGTGCAGGTCACCCCCTCGGGGCAAGAGAGACCGTAGCCGGAGCCGATCTGCCTAGCAGGAGGCCTCGGATCGACAATCAGGGTGGAGTAGTCTTCGGCGTCATCCACGGTGGCAACTCCAGCGGTGGAGATAGTAGCCGGAGCAGGAAGAGATACGCTCGCGGTGAGTTCGTTGACTCCATCGCCGGTACCTCCCAGGAGATCGTAGACCAGACCGATGTGCCATTGGTCTTCACCAAGGAGGACGAGGCCAAGGTGAAGTACCCTCATCAGGACGCCATCCTGGTCACGGCCCTGATCAAGCATGTCCAGGTTCGCAAGATCCTGGTGGACAGCGGCAGTTCTGCCGACATCCTTTACTTTTGATGCCTACAAGAAGCTGATGAAGGCACTTAGTATGAAGACAGACCAGCTCTCTCCCATCTTGACTCCTCTCACCGGATTCATGGGCCACTCCATCAGAGCTGAATGAGAGATCACCCTTCTACTGACCGTTGGAGACACGGATATCCGAACCACTCTAGACGTGAAATGGCAAGTAGTGGACGCACCTTCTGCCTACAACGCCATCTTGGGCCATCCCACTCAGGTCAAGATGAGGGCCGTGGTTTCCCCTTACCATTTGATGTTAAAGTTCCCGACAAGGGGGAAGGTTGGGAAGATGTTTGGGGATCAGGAGGCCGCTAGAGAGTGTTAATCTAGCCTCCATAGATAGCAAGGCCAAGCCTGGTGACAGATCCGATAGCGATGATGAGACTCTAGGAGGTATTCACTGCGTTAAGGGCCCACCCGAGGAGAGGGCTCAGCCAGTAGAGCCTCTAGAGAAGGTTTTCTTGATCGAAGGAGATGCGAGATTTTTAGTACAGATCGGAACCTTTATGCAGCCTGACCATCGACTTCAACTGATTGACTTCCTCCTACAGAACCGAGATGTTTTCGCCCTGTCGACTGATGAGATGGTGGGGATCAGTCGGGATATGATTGAACATGCTTTGAGCACCAACCCAGCCAAGAAACCCATCAAACAAAAACACAGACGACTTGGAGGTGAGAGGATGGACGCTGTGAGGGAGGAGGTTCAGAAGTTATTGGCAGTCGGGATCATCAGAAAAGTATTCTACCCAGAGTGGCTCGCCAACCCAGTTCTTGTGAAGAAGCCCAACGGGAGTTGGAGGATGTGCATCAACTTCACCGATCTGCACAATGCCTGCCCCAAGGACAGCTATCCACTCCCAGACGTTGACACACTGGTGGACGCCACTTCTGGCCACGACATGCTTAGCTTAATGAATGCCTTCTCCGGGTACCACCAGATCCTCATGAAGAAGAGCGATGAGGAGAAAATTGCATTCATCACCCAGGATGAGACTTTCTGCTACAAGATGATGCCCTTTGGCTTGAAGAACGCTGGGACTACCTATCAAAGGCTTGTGAAGAACATCTTTGCTCCCGTTCTCGGGAAGACCGTCAAAGCAAATATCGACGATATGTTAGTAAAGAGCGTCACGGAGAATGAGCATGTGGCGGCTCTAGGATTAGCATTCACCATTCTCCGGAAGTACTCCATGAAACTCAACCCGAAGAAATGCACCTTCGGAGTGACTTCCGGAAAGTTCCTGGGATTCATTGTGACAAGGAGGGGGATCGAGGCTAACCTAGAGAAGATCCAGGCAATCATTGACATGGCCCCCCCTCGGAATGTGAAGGAGATCTAGAAGCTGACCGGCAAGTTGGCAGCTTTGAGCAGATTTCTGAATCGGTCCGCCGACAAGAGCCTCCCTTTCTTTAAAGTTTTGAGAGGCTAGAAAGAGTTTAAGTGGACTCCGGAATGCCATAAAGCCTTTGAAGATTTGAAGACTCACCTTACCTCTCCACCCCTGCTCACCAAACCTGTACCAGAGGAGACACTCTTCCTCTACCTTGTCATCTCCGACTTCGCCGTCAGCTCAGTGCTAGTGAGAGAAGATAACAAGGTTCAGAAGCCTGTCTACTACACCAGCAAGATGTTGCACGACGCAGAAGAGATATACCCCAAGGCAGACAAGCTTGCTTTTGCCCTGATTACTGCCTCACGGCGTCTGAAGCCTTACTTCCTTGCTCACCCCATTGTTGTTATCACCGATCATCCTCTGAGACAGATTCTGTACAGACCAAAGACTTCAGGAAGACTCATCATGTCACGACCCGTATTTTTAAAACCCGGTTTATTTTTTTTTTCTTTTGTTGAGAACCATGTCGACCCATTTATTGGAAGTATTGGCCTTGTTATGTTGGGCATGGGACTAAAAATACCATGTGAACCCATTTGGCTTGATTGGCTTTAGCCCATTTTAAATTGACATGGGATGACATCTTTGGACCACCATTTCATTTCCCTTCTCACTTACCCTTGGCCCCATTGTTTGGCCCACTTCTTGGTTGGATTGGAGTAGCCCATTAGGCCCACTAGGGATTAAAATCCATAGAAGGTTCTTGATCCTTCTTTGACTCCTCTCCATTTCCCTTTGTCTTATGTTGACCAATTCCTCACCCTTCCCCACAACCTTCTTCTTCTTCTTCCTTCCTTCCTCATCACTCTCTCTCTTCCATTTTCCTCCATTGAAGCTTGGAGCAAGGAGCAAGGAGCAAGGAGCAAGGAGCAAGGAGCAAGGAGGCTGGGAAAGGATTCACCTCACCTCTAGCTTCTTGATTCACCCCTTGAAGTTAGGGATTGAGCACATTCAATCCCCAAGGTGAGAGCTTGACTCCATGAATGTGTGTGAGCTTGATTCCTTGTGTGTTAATGTGTTGTGGATGTGTGAGCATGCCATTAGGACCATGATAGAGCTTTGATTCATGTGATTTGAGATGGATTCATGATTTGGTTGAGATTTGGGTTCATTAAGTGATTTTCGGATTTTAGACTTGGATGATGTGTTGAGCATGTTTTAGACTAGATTATCATGTGTTTGATGTCTCATTTGATGTCCCTAAGGCATTAGAACCACTTGGATGAGTCTCGGATGTGTGTGCTTGTGATTTGTATAAGTTGGGATTCGAATGGAGGCTTTTCTTGTAAATTCTGGGCGAAACACGCCCATGTTCTCCAAGAACATGGTCGTGTTTCATGCAGTTCTGCTGGGCGTGTCTTGGCTAGAGAGAACACGGACGTGTTCTCCAGAACACGCCCGTGTTTTTATTCAGCCGAACGTCCAAAAAGGACAGTGTTGAACACGGTCGGGCCGTGCTCTTGGGCACGGCCGTGTTCTCCCTAAAACCCCTTTGGGGAGTTTTTCGCCTCGTTTTCGATTATCGTTCGATGCGGGATTGTTTTGGACGCTTCCATGACTTGTTAGAAGCATTGTTTGGGGTCTTTGGCGTTCCGATGCGTGCCCGTTGATGGATTAAGTCATGATTGTGGGGTGTCGCCCTTCCGTCGACATTTTTCTTCGGGCGTGCTGCCCCCGCACCCCCGCGACGGGGTGCTGCCCCCTCAACCCCCGCGACCTGACCGGGCAGGTCGATCCCCGTGCTTGGTTAGCGATGCGTGCATTCGTCGAGGTGTGACTTTAGTTAGTCTCATTGCTCTTGACACGTTTAGTGAGTTGTTTCCATTGTTTCGTGATTCAGGTTCCGACGTCGTGTGCGGTGTCTGGTGAGCGTTGGATTACGGACGAGACCTTTCCCGATACCAGGTGAGGGGATGTACACATGAACCTAACCTGCTTCTCTCATGTTTTAATACCCGTTATTCTTTGTTTTAACCGTTGGCATACACGGTTTGGTATTTTGTCTACATGCATGATTTTATCGACCCTCGGATCATAGTAGCATTGTTAATGATTTACGCTTCTCAACTTCGACTTGATTTGGTGATTTTAGCATGTGGACCTTGCATAATTTATTAATCCTATTCATGAGACTGTTTTTCGATTTCCATATGGCTTTTCATGTTTTATACATTGATGGGGTGGAGGGGAGTGGTGCCCCCAACATCTGTGACAGCGAGTGGTTTTTAAGTCTAGGGAAGAGGTCGGGTGTTACTCCACGATGACTCTGGCCTTTAGGGAACATACCCACTATTAGGGTGACTCTGACGTCGCAACTTCTATTGGTCTCCCCGATTGCAACGGGGAGTCTTGGATGGCACTATTAGGATGCTCCCTATTCGGCTGCCAACCGGAGAAGGACTCCTAGTAGTTTTAGGTACCCAATACTTATGCGCATTCTCACCATGGCCTTACTCCTTATCTTTTCTCGATTGTCGCACGAGCTTCATGATTGATTCGGATATGCCTTATAGTCGGATGGATTTACGATTCATGATTTATGATTCATGACTATTGATTTACGATTCATGATTTATGATTCATGACTATTGATTACGATTCATGATTTATGATTCGTGACTATTGATTTACGATTCATGATTTATGATTTATGGCTTATGATTCATGATTTACGATTTATGATTTATGACTCATTGCCATCTCTATTTTCTACCTTCTACCCAGTGCTTGTAGTGGCCCCTTTAGGGACCGGATATCCGCACGCGGGACCATGTCCCGGTGAGCCACGGGTATTCGTTACCCCACCTTACGTTTGACTTGGCCACTAAATGCACTTAGCTATTTCGTAGCCTTATGATCATTTTATAGTATGCCATTTGATATATCTGCTTTCTAACCTAGTGTACATCCTCCGATTGAACATTTGGCGCAGGTGAGCGAGCCGAGTGATAGAGGATGACCGGCGGGACGGGATGCGCCTTATAGGATTTATCTTGCATTGTAACATGCATCATTTTAGGTATTCAAAGACATGTAGTACATCTCGATCATTGAGCATGCTTGACTCTTGTTAGCTAGACTTGTTAATGATCACCTTTCATGGGTTTTTAGGTGACATTGGTGTCCGCTGTGTGGGTTAGTTTTTGGTCCCGACGTGTGGGCATGATTGAACTTAGTTTTCCCTCATGGATTGGTTTGACTTCCGCATGACTAGATTAGAACTCTGATTTGATGATAGTTGTTTAGCATGATTGATTTGCATGTTTGGGTTCAGTTTAGGCTTACGGGTCTCGTGCTGGTCTCACCCGGGGGCGGGTGTGACATGTATGCTTGGAGAAAAGCGCAGAGATCACGTGTGCATGGTGGAGGTGCCCATGCATGCACGTATATACGTATGCATGGGCGATACACGTATATGTAGGTCCGCTCGGAGGACATAAATACGACGACTAGTCACAGAGAACACCATGCACAACTATGCGTACGTAAAAAGTGGTGAGGAAATGAGTTCTCAACCATGTGAAGGGTGCATAGGCTTGAACCGGTCCACATCGCACGTCCACGTGGCGGTAGTTGAGTCCACACTCATCCACGTGTCCCTGTATCAGGTACGCCACGTGGCATATATGTTTTTTCGGGTATAACAGGATGCTACCCTGCTAGGGCCACCCCTTGTTCGGGACTTTTTATAACAGCTTGTATTTTATAAACCCGATTCATTAAATGAACATAAAAATTGGTCTAGCACATTGGTTAAGGACATGGATTTTCATGAGATTGACCATGGGTTCAAGACCCACTTGTTACCATTTTGGCCCAAATTAATTTTTGGCTCCTTGATTTTGTTGGGGAAAAGACTCTCTTACCCCTACACCCTAAAAACCGTCATTTTTATTCCCCTAAGTCCCCTTGGCAGCCACATCTCATCCCCTCATTCCCTCTCTCACAGTCCCCTTCCTCCTCCCCATTCTCTTCTTCCTCTTCTTCCTCTTATTCATCCTTCATTGATTCCCTTGATCTGGCAGCTGGATTGGAGTTTGGAGGAGAGGTTTAGCATTACCATCATCATCCTCAACCTCCATTGGCAACCATTCAAGGTGAGGTTTTTATTTTTCTCTTCCTTGAGCTAAATCCATGGTGATTGGTCTTATGGTTGATGAATGTTGTTTTGGTTGAGTCATTGAGGATGTAGAGTGTTGATTGAGGGTGTGAATCTTTGCATTTTCGGATTTTGAGTGTGGGGTGAATTGATTTGGGTTTTGAGGTGTGTTGGTGCATAAAACCCTATTTTCATATCTTTGAGTGTATGGTATGTTAGGACATGATTTGGGGTTTGTTTTGGGTTGCTTTCGATGCCAATAAGTCATGTTGTCTGTTGGAATGCTTGGGCATTCGAGTTGGAGATGCTGGGAGGAGTTTTGGAGATTCCCGATGGTGAAATTCCCGTTTTTGCAGAATTTTCGCAGTGGAGGACGTCCTTGAGGATGTCCTCAATAGGCAATTCCCTACACTGATGAGCCGGGCATGTCCTCGAGGACTTCCCTTTATTTCTACTGTCTATCCCTTCGTGGGTCTGGATTTTCCCTTGTGAGTTATGGATCTTAATTCCTTTTATGGGTTGGTTATGCATTTGATCGGTGTGATTTTCTTTACCGTTGTTTACCCGTGTGGTTAGTGACCCCCTCCTGTTATACCCGGTCACCTCCGCGCCGCGAATTAAGGTGGTCGGTCATCTGACTTATATTTGATTTGGGTCACTAACTACACTTAGTCGTTTTAGCCTTATTGTTCTTTCATAGTATGTCATTAATCTGACTGTTTTACTCATCCGTGTACATCCCCCAATTGAATAATTTGGCGCAGGTGATTTCGTGAGAGCTAGGAGGATGCTGCGGGAGACGGAACACGCCTCTTAGGAATTCATCATCTTTATCTCGCATCTGTTGGCTTCATTTCATTGAGTAGTTTAACTGTTTAGTTATGGCTGATCCCTTTATGGGTTTTAAGGATTCTATACCCCTGTGTGGGTTTTGGTTGTACTCGTCATGGGTTTTGGTTTGTCATTTCCCCGTCGCCGGTTTGGGTTTGTTGTTTCCCCTTAGCGGGTTTAGTTACCTTACACATGATTAGTATTAATCTCTAATGTTGTGATTTCATGATTTCCTGATGACTTGTGTTTGAGTTAAGCTTACGTGGCACGTGGGTGAGCCCCACGGGTCACATGCCGATTGCACCCAGGATGGGGTGTGACACATTCACCCGGGAGAGAACTCGTCCCTCAACCTTGCTTTCACACACTTTGGTTCTTTCACGGACTCTCGACTGCAAGTCACCACCCCGAGAACATCATGCCATCATTCTCGTCTTGGTGAAAACATTCAGCTCACTTCCAAACTCATCGCAATCAAAACATAACAAGTTCCAACATTTTATGAACGATCAGTTGAATAAAAACACACAAATCATTTAAGTAAACACATATTGGTCATTCAATTCACAAACAACACAAGCTCGCCAAGGTAGCAGTACCATCACCCATACCTCAAGGTTTTCTTTTTAACCTTCTTGTAGATCTCTTCTTCCAATGGGTTTCCGCTCCTCTCTAATTCTTTTCTTCTTCTTCAGTCAACAGACAACTTCCTTCTTCCTTTGAGCTCGTCTTCCTTTGTTCCTCTTCTCAGCTCTCTCTCAAGTTCTTAGTTCTCTCCTTCTTCTTCAGTGCTCCCAAGCTCTCTTAGATGCGCAACCTCACAATCACAGCACAACACTCCTATTTATATTACTAGGATTTCTATCAGGTTCCCCTTCTTTAACTTCACCCGCCATCAGAGGATGCACTGGACGCATCCTAGCCATTCCTTTTTCTGATCTGTGCTGACCTTCCTTTGGTTTGTGCACAAATGGACAAACAAGTCCCGCAAAAAATAAAATTTAAATATAAAATGGATGGTAAAAGTTTCCATGAATTGGTCGTTGTAGTATAGTGGTGAGTATTCCCGCCTGTCACGCGGGTGACCCGGGTTCGATCCCCGGCAACGGCGTTTTATTTTAGTGTGTATATATATATATATATATTCAATTTTCGCCTTCTTGTTTTTATTTATTTACGGATTGCTTGTTTTGTATTGATGAACACTCCATCTATTTTAAAATTTATATTACTAAATTTTTACATAATATTGATACAAAACTAATATAAGCTAATTAGTGGATATAATAAAAAAAATTTAAAATTATATTAATATTAGTCTAGACTATAATATTATATAATTTTTATTAATAAAAATTTTAAAACAAAAAAAAAGCTCTCTCTCCCCTTCTCTCTCGTGCCAGCTAGTACAAAGCTTTAATGTGATGTTTATCTTTGGCTCAAATTCTTACTAATTTCAAATTTTGCATTATAGATAGATATCCAGTATCCACGACACTTAAAAATTTATTTATTTAGTTGTGTTGTGAGATTGCAAAATATTAGTTTGCGTTCGACGTAAGCTTTAGCAGTGCACTCGGTCTATATAACTCATCATCATAAACTTTTCTCACTAAGTAGAGTAGATCACACGTGTCCATGAGACACGTGCACATGTGATCCAACAAAATTGTGCGCTGGCTGTCGGCTATCTACCACACACTGCTCTAACCGAACATTAGGCTAGAGCAAAAAGAGAAAAAAAGAACACACAAAAATATCATGAAACGTACAGTATCCACACCAATATCCTGTTGGCTTTAGCTATTTCGTGTTTTCTTTATTTCTATAATATTCTATTCTGTTAACCAAGTTTGCAGGAACTGATTCTTCAACACTGGAATCATTCTGGAGCATACTGTATTCTGACTTCTGCAAACTGTGACAGCAGGAATCGATTCTTCTGTTCTGAAGACAGAAGTTGTTATTTGTTTTATGATATCTAGGCTGATTGTAACAGTTGTAATAGTCTATTTACATTATTATGATGTTCTATGGCTCTGCTCTATATAGCTAACCACCCTATATATGCAACAACACATGCAAACCCCTCATGATAAAACAAATGTCTCATGACAAGAAGCGAGAGATGATAATGAAAACGAGCTCATATTACATTCATAAAAATCAGCGGTTACATCATTAAAATCAGCTCATTAATTAAGTCGTCAAGTGTGTGTATCTAGTTTCAAAGAAATACAACATCATTACATAACAATTTCAATGACTAAGGCAAAACGACTAGCAACGTCTATTCTTCACATGCTCCTCCGTGCTTTCTCGGTTAATTCAACAGGATAAGTTTACGCTCATTAGGGGAATCAGGACTACAACTCTACATGAAATGAATCACAAGAAATCAACACCAATGTTCATAAACAGCAGCTCTTCATTCTCAACACAAATCAGCTCATCATTATCAAACCATATTGTTATTATCAGAACAATAGCTCGTCATCATATAAAAAAAATATTAATACAACTCGTCATCATCACGCAAAACCAGCTCGTCAAACATTTTTAAAACAAAGGTTTAGTTCAAGGTTCATTTTCAACAAGAGGACCTCTAGTCCAAAATAATGGGAACTCGTCCTAAAACTGGCCAGATATAGGGGGATTTACCCCTTTATACATGTGGTCAAAGGGCCCGAGATTAGACCGTCCGGCCTGACCCGACTGAACCCGAACCCACGGTCAACCCCGATCAACTGCGACCAAACCCGACCGAACCCATCTTGGATGATTCTCCACCTCCCCACGAGCGCGTGGGCGTAAACCGTTCGTCAATCGGAGCCAAAACGAGCTCAAACGGACTTCCCAAAGTTCGCCGCGCAAAACCCCTCCAGGAGCCTGCTCAGACTGCCCGCTCGGGATGCCCGCTCGGGTTGCCTTCTCGGGCTGCCGGCTCGGGTCGCCTCCTCGGGCGCTGAACCGAGCCCCGATCACTGTCGTTAAAGCGCGACTGGGGCGAGGCTTAAATTAATGTCTCCGAGTGTCAAGGATAACGCACGGAGACGAGTTACTCGGGAACCTGCGGCAATGCTAACTGGTAGCAAGCAGCGAGTCCGAGGTCGAATCCCACGAGGAAAGGAGGTCTAGCAGCACTTAGTCTAGGTGG
>JAOWBR010188268.1:0-10268 GCA_028571145.1 Dionaea muscipula | reverse complement strand
CCCTTTCATTTGTATAAACACTCATTGATTCTTTTGTTCCGCATTTGTACGTGACTCAAGTTGTTTACTTTGATCTTTGTGATTGCCTTGAGTTCGTTCTTTTGAACAACCTGCCCACGCACAGGTTGTAACAACTATAATAGTTACGGTCTTAACGTTCCCAGATTTCCAGGCCTTACAACCGATATGGTCGAAACGACCATAATACGGCTGTAATACACTCATAGCACAGAAACGCACAACGTGAAACTACCCAGACATGCACCAAAGTCTTCAACCTAAAACCCCCCGATTTCCAGGCTAAAAAAGCAAATGTCCAAGGTCTCAAAACATGCAAAAATGCAACACTAACATGCCCTCTACCATGCTTCGTCAATCAAACCCACTTAGGGCACGAAAATACGATAAAACGACAAACCGAATCGAAACGACGCTAACAAAACATCGAATTTGACACGACCACCCAAAATCATTATCAAAAGCATGCTATGACAAAATCAAGGCCTCCTCATGCATCCAAACCAAACTTAGGGTTAATGGGTAAAAATCGTACCTTTCGTCGAGAACCGACGAAGCCAACCAAAACCCGGCGCAAATATCCGATCTTTCTTCTCCTGCGGACCGACCAACTCCAGGAAAACAAAGAGGAGATCACAAACCCATCAAACCTCTCATAAACCACTAACCCTAATCAAGGAAAGAGGAGAGAAAACGACCACCAGTTTTACCACTAACCCGATCTCCGTCCTCTCTTCACCGTCAACACCACGCTGCCGTCCTCCTCCTCACGAAGATGCTGCTGCCGCCGCCACAAAGAGGAGAGGGAAGAGACACCAATGAGAGGGAGAAAGAAAAAGAAACTAACGTGTGGGAGAGAGAAGTGGGGAAAAGAATTGGTAACTGATGGAGCAATTCAAAAGATTTCCTAAAATAATCCCCTAAATCAGGCCCCCAAATCAAAGAGGGGAAAATCGGACATTTTCTCATCTCTTAAATGATTAAAGATTCAAAAATCCGCTAAAAAGAATGAAAGAGATGTCACGAAGATTCGAACTCGAAACCAACCGTAATAAATCCACTTAACCGCTTCTATCAACCCAGTCGGGCTAGATAGACGTCTTGAAAACCCAATGCCATAGTTAAATTAAAAAGCGGGACGAGATATCACCGATAGTTCCACTAATAAAAATAATTCACAAAAATCATAGGTAACATTAATCATAGTAATATAATTAAAACGTATCCCATCGTCTAAGCAAAACCCAACCAAAGTACGATATAAAAATATTATTAAATAGTAAATAATAATAAATATCGATAATAATAATTAAACAAATAACTAATTATCAAATAAATATAATAATCAACTAAATATAATAAATAATAATAAACGACAAAGAAACGATAACCGGTCCCAACAAGCAGATCTTCTAAGCAAGTCGTCAGGGCAGATCAAGCCTAAGCAAGTCTTCGTGTCTTCTCATCCTCACCGAAGCGGATATAACCAAGCAGATCTCGCTGGGCAGATCCACCTGGGCAGATCCCAAATCTATCCTCGTAAATCCGTTATCTCTGTTTCAAGCATGAGTGTTGGTCCCAGTTAAGGCTGGACAAGTTCAAGGGGGGGGGGGGGAGTGAATGAACTTGTCTTGTTTTTCAAACACTTTTTAAAACTCTTGTGAGTATGTAGTGGAATATATTAAGCCCTTTTTAAGTTTCTTAAAATTTGTTTTAGTGATGAATCTTGTTAATTTAATGTATGATATGCAGTGCTAGATGAAGGCGTGACAACGCAATTTATAGAGGTTCACGGTGGTGTAATCCGCTACTCCTCTCTTCTCCTTGTGATATAGGAGGAATCCACTATTGTTTCAACACCAATACAATAGTAGTACAGTCCTTCACAACTCTAGTTGCTTCACTGTTTCAACCACGCAGTTCCTTTGAAGTCAATCTTTAATTGTTATCACCACGGTTCCTTCACAACATTGTGTTACTTCAACTGCTTCAGTCCTTCACACCCAACAGATGCTTCACTGATTCTTCACAGCTCCTTCGCGGCTTCACTGCTTCAACTGGTTCAGTCCTTCGTAGCCTTACTGCTTCACTGATCACAAAAGAGTGATGATTCTTTGTTTGGAAACTGGGTTGGATCGGGCAGTGATACTTGAACCTTTCTTGATGAATCTTGAAAGCTCTAGGTTTGCTCAAAAATTGGCTATTTCACAGTGTGCTTGATTTTTCTTTCCTGATCACGAGTTCGCAGTTGTTTTTAGCACCGTGATTATCGTTAAGCTTTGAGATGATCTTCTTCTATTCTTCGATTTGTATGAAAATCCCTAAAAAAGTGGATCTGGTCTGGTCAACTTTTCTGTTTTGTGAATGCTATCCAAAAGTTTCCTTTCTAAACTAGGGTTTTTTAGTTCTGACATTCCTTTTGCAAAAAGCAAGTCAGCTTTTTGTAACTTGCAGTATCTCATGATCTTTGTTTTTATCTGATTGTCTATAACATCGTCAAATGATTTGAAATAAATTCAAAATTAAATGCCTTCATCTTCAAAAAGTGCATATTGTTCTTCGTTGACTCTGACATCTGACAAATGCTCACTCAGCTCTGACTTAGTTTTGACTCAACCAGTCTATCTCAGCTGGTTTTGTCTCGACTGATTCTACCTCGACTGATTTGTCTTGACTGCTTCAATCTCGACTACTTCTGTGTCTGTATTGGCAAACAATGGTCCTACCAGACATAAGGGGACCCCGGTTTATGCCTAAGGAACTACTAAGGCTCAAAACAGGCTGATATTGACCAAATCAATGGGCCCAAAGCCCAGTTTGACAAGGTCAAACAACTGACCAAGTTAAAACAGTTAACCAAGTCAAGCAGTTGACTAAGTCAAACCGCCTTAAACAGACCAAAATCTTGGCTCAACGCGTCCAAATTCACCGACACTAGAGCCTTATAAATAGGCTCCCCTCATAAGAAAGGAAAAGAGAGAACCAACTACTTTCATCTTCTCTGAGCAACTCTGCTCCAAGATTCTAAATCTTTGATCCAAAAAGTTCTCGTTTTACGCCTTCCCCTCCACACTGTGTGACCAACCATTGGTTCGACACGGTTGGTCTCCATTATTTTATTCCATCGTTGGTTCTACGGTCGACCTACATCTTTGGTTCTATGATCGACCTACATCTTTGGTTCTACGGTTGACCTCCCCCATTCCATCCAACCGTGGGTACGACACGGTTGATCCTCCTTTATTCTATCTAATCATAGGTACGACATAGTTGGTCCTCCTTTATTTTATCCTACCATGGGTACGACACGGTTAATCCTCCTTTATTCTATCCAACCGTGGGTACGATACAGTTGATTCTCCATTATTCCATTAAACCTTGGGTACGACACGTTTGATCTTCCTTTATTCCTTCCACCTGTTCGTTCGACAGGGTTGCTCACCTATATTCCTTCCAACCTTTGGTACGACACGGTTGACCTCCATCACCCTCGCCGACCTTTGGCTCTACACGGTTAACCTACTCCTTTGGCTCTACACAGTCGACTCACTTCGTACGACGTATTCCGATCGACATACTCCATAGTATGACTTATTCCGTACGACATGCTTCATAGCACGACATACAGCGTTAGCTCTACACCGTCGACCTACCTCCATCATTCGCTCTAAGATCTGGATCCAATATGGTCGTCCTTCATGGTCGCACTACATGATCGTTCTACATGACCATCCTTCATGGTCATACTACATGACCATCCTTCATGGTCGTCCTACATGACCATCCTTCATGGTCATCCTACATGACCATCCTTCATGGTTGTCCTACATAGTCAACCTCCTACATTATCTTCATGCTCATAGCTCACTCATCATATCCCTCAGCTATCAGTCCGCTCTACCGAGCTACAATTTCGTTCGACCTTGGGCTCTAACGGTAATGCCTCTCCCCTCTTTCTTCCTCATACTTCTTGGACCCCTCTTCTATTACTTACCTGACCATCAATGTACTTGTGGTAGATATTACTCTAGTGTCCGAGAAAACCCTCGATCTCTTTCTTACTTTCTTGCCTTATACTCTGGTGGTTAGGACTTTTCCAGCGATCGTCATCCCGGAAAGATTTGACGCGAACAATTTGGCACCCACCGTGGGACCCTAACTAATCCAGGCGTACAACAAGACTTCAAGAAGGAACCAATATTTGATGTCGAGGTATCAGCTCTAGTCAATGATGAACGAGAACTGGGGACTATCACCCGAAATATTTTCGTTCGACCCCAAATAGTGTGTTCTACATTTAGCATTGCGTTCAAACCATGTTAAGCACTCTACATCTAACTTCTCGATCGACGTCATGTCGAGTGCTCTACATCTAAACTCGCATTCGACACCATGTCATGCGTTCTACGCCTAACATTCGACTCGACATAAAGTCGCGCTTGACGTTAAGATTCGGTTCGACGATCAACATTCGGCTCGACATAAAGTCACGCTTGACATCAAGATTCAGTTCGACGATCAACATTTCGTTCGACGGTCAACATTTGGTTCGATGGTCAACATTCGGTTCGTCGGTCAACATTCGGTTCGACGGTCAACATTCCGTTCGACGGTCAACATTTGGTTCGACGGTCAACATTCAATTCGACGGTCAACATTCGGTTCGACGATCAACATTCGGTTCGACATTAACATTTGGTACGACGTTTGACAGTCAACATTTCACTCTACATTTAACAGTTGGTTCGACACCCTCTTTACATTCAACGTTATGTTCCACATAATATCAGGTTATACACCTATCTTTTCGTTCTACACCAAGTAGCATAAGTCTTCCAGTTTACACATAATAACACAAGTCGTGTGTTCTACATCTAGTAACACACTCAAACTAAGTCAAGTGCTCTACATCCTATTTCATCCCCCTAGCAACATCGATAACTTAAAAAACTTGAATCAAAAGGTTTGAGAAACCTTTCTAAACTGTTAAGGTTTGAAAAACCTTACAGAACAACCTCTCCCACTTAGATGAAATCAACTTTTTATCATGAGGGCCTATCTCATAAGTTTCATACCGATCGACATTTGGATCTGAGGGCCTACCTCACCGGAGTCGACTCAAAACCGAGGGCCTACCTCGCGATTTCCTCGATTGATCATCGAGCGACTACGTTGATTCATGGGGGACCAATCCACCGGTTAACTCCGCTGGTTTAAGGGAACCTACCACGCTGGCCAAGTTATACTGGTTCAAGGGCATCCCATCCCGTCGACTACGACACTGGTTCATAGGGAGCTCACCCTACCAGATACAAAGTCGAGGGCCTACCTCGCATTATTGATTAAACTATGAGGGCCCACCTCATAGAGTCAAAAGCCGAGGGCCTACCTCGCATTATCGATCAAACTACTAGTGCCTACCTTCTAAAGTCAAAATCTGAGGGCTTACCTCGCATTATCGATCAAACTACGAGGCCCTACCTCGTAGAGTCAAGATCCGAGGGCTTACCTCGCATTATCAATCAAACTACGAGGGCCTACCTTGAAGAGTCAAAAGTCGGGGGCCTACCTCGTATTATCAATCAATTCATTTCATTCGATAAATCGATCCATAAGAACAACATTGACTAAGACTCATTCAAAACTTATTACGCCTCAAGAAAGGGCTCAAAATATTTCGCTCGACTAGACTTTTACTACTCTCAAACTCAGAAAATTTTCTGACTTAGAGAGTGGGGGACTAACTGTCTTGGCAAAAAATGGTCCTACCAGATATAAGGGGCCTCCGGTATATGCTGATGAGAAATCTGGAAGTGGAAACAATCTCTCAACCTCACCAAATTAATGAATCGAGCACAATCACAAAGCAACACTCAAATAAGAACAAAGGAGAAATTCAAACTCTCACTTTTGGGAGATGAACACTTAGGAATTTTCCAACTGGATTTCCAATACAACAGTATACACCAGTCTTTCCTTAAGTCTTAACTTGATTCCCGATTGGGAACTCACTATATATAGAGAAATACAACCAATGAGAACAATACACGTGTCCCCTAGGTTGTAACAAACTCTAACAAACTCTGGCACAAACTCCTAGGCCAGCTAACAGACACCCACATCGAGGTAACTAACTGACTCACAACTCAGTGTGTGGGGCATCACCCAGTGACCGGGGCGTCAACCTCTGTGCAGTTGCTTCCCTTGAGTATTCCTTCCAGTGACAATGATGATCATCGCCATGCACAAACCAGCATTGATCCAATGTCAAAACTTGTCCTCATATCCTTGGACACCATGAACAACATTCATGCAAAAGGATTTGTCCACACAACATCAGGATCACAAGTTAGAGCTAACCATCGCCACCAGTCAATGCACTGATACCAATGCTCCAGACTCCCAGTTAACTCATGGCGACGCCTGAGCCTAACTCACAAACCAGATCTCCTCGAGACCTGCAAATTGACATACATACCAAGTGAAACATAACAAACATAATGGATATCCAAGGCGTCATCAAATCATCCTGGATTAAAAGATCCATCAACCTGACGTCATGGTGTTTACTGGCGTTACTGAAGCCTGCCGCCACCATGTTCAACACCATCGCCTTGAATCTCCAACATATGCTGAGAAAACCATAACAGATAGTAGGTGAATAGTGAGTGATTTACCGTTCATCCGAAATTAAATCTTGATCTTTGATTTGTCAAATCCAATGGTCGAAAAAAATTTGCACTAATGTTCATTTGCGGATATACGCAATAGAAAGAGAGTGTATAATATTATAGTCAAATTTTGATATATTTTCGAATAATGCAAATATCATCCACAATCATTATCCACTTTTGTCTTATATTATGCAAATTAAAAAGTTATCAATGTATATTTTTAATTGATTCAAAAAAATAGAACGTTTATCGTGTTGAAGGCACGAACAACCTCTAATCTATATCACAAAGAGGATTTGTTTATTCTACTAAAATAAATATAAATTAGAATAAATATCAATTCAATGGGCGAGGGATGGGGTGGTGGTGGTGGGGAGCAACATTTTTAGACAGATTGACTTTCTAGTAGAAAAGGAAAACTCTTGGACTTCACATTCTTCCTCTTCCCTATCACCAAACCTGCAGCCTTGACTCTACATCTGCAACTTTGGCTCTCTCACTCCATTCCTTTCCTGCTAGGATTCAGGGGTAATGAGTGGAGGAGCAAAGATAATTTTTTTATTCTCTTTTTTAAAAATATATATGGTTGATATTTTTTTATTTTTTGTCTTGTTGTGTTTGTGTTCAGTTCACGTATTACCCTTAATTTTTTTAAGAATAAATATTTTCACAAAGAGAGTTATTCTCTATCGTTTATATCCCATGATTAAGAAAAATGGTCCATAAAAATTTATAATCCCAATTTTTAGGAGATTAATTAATAAATCCAGAATAATATTTGATATATTCAAAGGAGATTAATATTTTACTTTTACTTTTGCATAAAAAAATAATAATAAATACATAGTAACATTTGATATATCGAGAGCAAATTACTCTGTATATATCAAATATTGATAAGGATTTATCTGCCCCTTTTTTTATTTTGAAAGGGAATCATGAAACAAACTTAAATTCATGTATGATGTTCCGTAAGATTTGGTATTCAAAGGGATCTTATGAAAAAATATTATTATACAATATACATACATCTATATATATAGGGATCGGTACGTATATCTTTTGATCCTTTTTTATTCATTATGACCTCAGGTGAATTTGAGAAAAATGAAGGGTGGTGGTCCCCACTTGTACCCCACTCTCCCAACCCCACCACTTCATGGACCTCTTCCTAACCTTAAATCAAAAAATTTCAATCTTTATTAGACCTAAAGAAACCCGTAAATGTATTGTATTTTTTCGAGCAATATTAGAAAACGATTTTTTTTAATGAAAAATCTCAGAGATTTAGTGGAGAAAGAAAATCTATTAAAAGAAATCAAAATGGTATGTTAAAAAAGAAAAAAAAAAATATTTAGGATATACCCACGAAAGAAATTTTCAGTGTGAAATTTTCAGTTTGAAGTATCCCACGAAAGAAATTTTCAGTTTGAAGTATAATTTTCAGTTTAGGATATTATTGTTTCATTTTCTATTTAAAAAAATTTGCAGAAAAACAGAGATCCTGTGAGATTTAAAGAAGAAATATAAAGAAGAATGAAAGAAAAAAAAAAAAATTAAAGCAGATTGTGAAGAGTAAAATTTCTTCACAATTAGATGCTTTTTGGGCTCTAAAATTAAATTATCCAATTTTATAGGTATTGATACCCCAAAACTTAAGTAGTTTTTGGATAAATTTAAGGGCCCAAAAATTTTATGGGTAAAAGATAAAGATCTTCCTAACCTATCTCTAACATTAAACTTACTTATCGGTCTGTTTGGTTTATATTCATTAAAGAAAAAGAATGAAAATAAATGGAAAAGAAAAGGAATATATTCTCTAATCAATACTAGAAGCACATAATAACGTCACAAGGATATAAGAACAAAATTAAAATATCTCGAATCCCAATAACATTATATAAACTTCACTCAAACTTGAATCCGAAAAAGTATAAAAACCACTATTTGAGTCTAGAAACGTGCGCTGAGTTAGACACTTCCTTAAATTGGACTTGGATTTAGGTTTTTTATTTGTGAGTTGGGCCTCAAAATTCATGCCGAATTGAATTACCATCCTTGTTATCAACCACTATTATATATATTATATTTAACATGGATAATAATTTAGTTTGTTTATTCTGGTACGTTTTTGTGTTGGTGCATATAATATATATAATATCTATTATATAAATAAGGAAAGAGTTTGAATTTTTTCAAACCCTTCCTTTGTCCAACGTGGATAATGTAAGAGAGAAGAAGAAGAGAGAGAGGGAGAGGAAGTGGAAAGAGACAGAAAATAAGGAGAAAAAAAAAATATCTTCGCCATGATAAACATTATACTCTTTTGAATTAGTTAAAAATAATTTTTTATTATTATTTTTAACTGATTTAAAAGGTGTAGTGTTTATTGTGTCGAAGACACGGGTAAATCCTAATATATATATATAGAGAGAGATGAAGAACCAAGTAAAGGAACCTAATTAAACTAATAGAGTGGATTAATTCTTAATTAGGTAGGTTAACCTTGTACAATACGTCAAATGTTCACCGTCCAAAAATAGTTTTATATTTATGCTGAACATTAAAGGAAATATAATTCTAACTCAAACTATGATAATTTAATCTCATTAGTTGATGATCCAAATATAAAAAGACTAGAAAAAGCAATCAGGCATCAACCCAATCAAAAGATTCCTAGCTAACGTCGGTGCATATTTTAATAGGAACAAAACAATCATGTTATGGTTATTCTCACTTTTTTAAAAGAGGATAGGACAATGTCTTCGTCAATTTTTATTTATACCAATAATAGTATCCGACTCAACACACAACTAAACACATAGCTCCTCTCACCATTCCCTTTCTGACACCCCCGCTCCCCCTCCTCCCACCACTCTCCTCCCCCTCACAGTTGAATTCTAACTCGTGTGTTGAGTCGGGACACCTCGTAAATCTATAATAGAAGGAAGGATTGAGTTTGAATTTTTTTTTTAATATCAATAAATCAATTTTTTAAAATAAAAAATAATATATCTATCTATATAATACGAATTAGTAAGGCTAGGCGTCAGATATTGTGGGAGAGTTTTTTTTTTTTAATATTAATATTTTTATAATTTTATCAATAAAAGTGGAATTTTTAATAAAAATTAATAAAAATATATAATATTAGACAAAAATTCTATAAAAAATGTTCTTAATAGTGAAATTAGTATTGATAACACATGAAAAACACTATATTTTTATACTCAACCTTTTTCAGATATGACAGGGCTTTGGTATGACAGGCTTATCAAAACTCAGAAGGTTCAAGAGTGTCCAAAAGATCCAAAAGAAGCAAACAGTCCAAATGGTTAAAAAAGAGGAGAGAGGCCTACAGATGAGTCTCACGACCTGAGGTGGGACCCGTAGGTCCCAAGTGGACCCTACGGCCCAAGGTGGGTCCCGCGTGTGGGACCCATGACCCAAGGTAGGACCCGCAGGCTGCAGGACCCAAGGTGGTGCTCACGGGAGTACCATGCAATCTGATGATCTCCCTCATGTACAATCGAGCCAGACGTTCCAATGAAAACGTTACCTTAACAGGTAAGAAAT
>JAOWBR010188257.1:0-10268 GCA_028571145.1 Dionaea muscipula | reverse complement strand
AGTGTGCAATAAAGTAGAAAATATGAGTATCTTATCTAATATGCTCTAGAACAGATTATCATGTATATTAATTTCATGTACATGTTCTATGTTAACTATAAGCATAATAGGTTGCATCATCTGAGAATAATTTTCCTTATTGTTAGTTTACCCTATTGCAAGTCATTCTTGTCCATAAAACACATGGTGTACTTGGTATTTAGTAATGGTAATATTAAGCTTAAGCTTTAGTTGTATCTGTATGATCTAATAAAAGCAGGACCTGCATCTGCTTCCTGAATTGATGAACTTCGTCCTGGTACTGGACTCTACTGAGTCCAATAACAAACACTGATGAAAGATTAATTCTCACCCTCAAACCTGACACATTGTAAAACCACACACAATTCTCTTAACTCACTTCCAGTTTACTTGGTTCCTTGGAATAAACGTCCGTAGCCGTGATTTCATATTATCCAGAAAAATATTCTAACAGAAACTTCAACTAATAAACTAACTCATGTATCTTGAAACTTCACCTCGATCCAAATAACATTATGAAAAACCTAACTTAAAGAAACCTTACTGAACTTCAGTTGTTGAACATTATGAATAGCCTAACTTAACCTCCAAATAACATTATGAAAAGCCTAACTTATAGAAACCTTAAAGAACTTCAGCTGTTGGATAGATTTATACATTTTCTTGACCAAACATATTGAGATACATTGGCAAAACATAGAAGACACTTTCACGAAGATAAATGATCTCATGTAGGGTGCAAAGCAATGACATTATAGGCTGCCACATGACCAATTACACATACATAGTAGTGACCAATTAAAGTATACAGGTTACAGGAATAGCTCTTTATTGATTTGGAGAAACCAAATGCAAAGGAACACAAAAGAAATGATGATGACGCTAGAAAATTATTACTAATGAAAGCAAATATCCAAAAGTGTAAGGCATGAGAGAACAACCAACAATCATGACAGGAAAGTCTAATAGTCACACAAAATTCATGAAAATTATATTGCCATTTCACAAAAATATGAAATGAACTTGTGAATATGGTCAATGACCATGGAAACTAAAAACAATGCCATATAAAAGCATTAGAAAGGTCACTTAAATAAATAAATAAATAAAAACAACCAAACACAAGGAAATCACAGCAGTATGTCTGTTTCAGTGCATTTGCAATGTGCTAAATAAAAATAAAATATCTTCAATTAACCAGCTAAATGAACAAGAACTGAGCTTTCCAACTTTCACCAGACAAAACTAAATTAGCTTTTGAGTCCCTAGAATCAGACAACTGCATTGTCCACCAAAAAAAGTCTCAAGAGCATAATTAGAAATCACATTAAAATACTAACACCCACACGAAGATGTTTTACACAGGAAGACATACTGCCCAGTTCATGAAAATCAAGGGTCAGCTTCAGTTCTTGACACTATCAAGAAGATTATTTTTGCACTAAACACTAAATGTTTTGCTCCAAAAGAAAGCAAAGGAACACAAAAGAAATGGAGGGAGCAAAAAGATCACAACCCGAGAGACCAAAAAGATCACAACCAATAACCCACCCGATGGCCGACGGCTGGCCATCTCCCTGAAACTCATCGTGCTCTGATAAACTCCAGGGACCAAAAAGATCACAACCACAAAAGAAGGCAAAGGAACAAAAAAGAAACCGAAGGAAATAGGGGGACATTGGAATTAATCGATACCTCTTGACCCAGAGCTAGTCCTGAAATCGCTGTTGAAATCGCCGTTGCGGAACCCCTAACACAGCTACTGAAATCACCGCTTACGAGCCCTTCTCCGATGTCGCCGCCAGCTGCTTGTGCTAGATAGGAGTTGAAATGGCCGCCCACCGATGTCTCCACCGAGCTTGTGCTAGATAGCCCTCTCCGATGTCGCCGCCCACAGCTTATTGTAGTGGGCTTTCGTACCTTGTCGTCGAGGATTGAACTGAAAGAGAGAGTTTTGTAAATTGTTACAGCGGGCTTTAGTTTAGTTTTAGGTTATGTTTTGGATTAGGCGGGAAATAATTAAAATGGAGGGAACTTAAAGTTCATAATTCACAAAATATACCCAGGTTCAATCCGCAAATGAAGGCTGAAGGAATATGAATTTGGGGAAACAAAATTATGGTTAGTATTTACCTATTTAATTTAACAATTAAAATAAAATAATAGATGGAAGTCTCACCGAATCGCCACCTATTGTCATTTTTAGTGGCGGTTTTGTTGGTGGCGGTTCTGAGACCGCCACCTAGTATCATCTTTGGCGGAGATTTTAAAAAGCGCCACTTTAGACCAAGGGTGGCGGTTTACAACCGCCACCAAACCGCCACTATTAATAAATGGGTGGCGCTTTACAAAACCACCACCAAAAAACCGCCACTAATTCCCATTTTTGTAGTAGTGAGATGGAGGGAGTCGACCTCTTAGTCTCCTAGGGTTTTCCCTGGAGTCTAGGAGGTTGCTGGTTTTTTAGTAGTGAAAACAATCACCCTATCGCCACCTTATATAGAGAATAAAACAACCCTATATCCTTTGACGACATCGACTCCGCGTGGGCAACCCTAGGGACCAAACAGGAAAAATAATACGAGACTTTCCTTCCGGTATATCTATACGCCATATTTAAATTAAATCAAACATAATGGTGATTTTACTCCCCCATTAATAATTCGATTTAATATAAATATTATAGATAAAGTAAAAATAAAATATTTCGTAACATATTACATGTCACATATTTTATTTACCACATTAATTAACATAATCAAATAAATACTTTTTCTCTTTGAAAAAAGGAGAACCATGATTTATTTAATACTTATAATTAATGATCGGAGATCACGATTAATACTACCATATATCGTGATTGCACTCTTTATTATTTAAATTACGGTTTAATCCTCCATTATTATTTACTACGTCTCTCCCCAGATTAAGACCAATATCTGTTAATTAAAACTAAGTAACTGACAACTATATTTGATTAACATCTAGATTAATTCATAAGAATTAATCTACCACGGGAATGCCACTTAACTTGTTCTCACGTCGGATCCTAAGATCCACCTGCAGGGTTTCACACGTCAGTACCCATAAGCTAACATAGAAGATATCATCAGTCTCAATAATACCCGAGATGTGCTGCCTAGAAATAATCTACTATTATACTTGTGAATAACTAGCCCAACTCACCAAGATATTGATCCACAGGAGAATCTCACCCATTGGTGAATCAAAACTAATTTATCACTATGAATATTATTTCTAGGTTAAGAGCTCACGTACTATCTAAATAATACTGTATTATTTAATGTCTTGTAATCAGTCCAAAACAATAAATAATTCGGTCCGTTCAATACACACAAAGTATACTAGCACAGATGGGTTGAAACTATAGACTTAGTCTATATCGTTTCCCGTAGTCAAGACAGACCTACTTAAACATCTCGTGCTATAGTCGTACCGATGGGTTGTCCAGATCTATCTGCTGACTGTGAACATAAACTTATACTCTATTCCTTCCAATGACAAGGTCTTCCGTATGTATGCTATACTCTACATACCAAGTCATCTAGAATAGAATAAATGGACAAATGTATTAATAATACATTCGAATTGCCATAAAATGATTTTCATAAAACAATCTCATTTATTCATAATAAATAATGTTTTATTACAACATGTCTTTAGGATAATATCCCAACAATCTCCCACTTAGACTAAAGCCATGTTGGCACACATCTAACTCCTATGCCCTCCATGTAACTGTCAAAAGCCTTAGATGGTAAGCTCTTCGTGAATGGATCCGCAAGGTTGTTTTTCGATGCAATCTTCTCCACTTTTACATCACCCCTCTGCATGATTTCTCGTATCAGGTGATACTTCCTCTCAATATGTTTTCCTTTCTTATGAGCCCGTGGTTCCTTCGAATTTTCTACTGCACCACTATGGTCACAATAGAGTGTAATAGGTAATTTCACTGAAGTACCACACCTAGGTCCAAAAGAGAGTTTCTGAGCCATACGACCTCCTTGGCTGCTTCTGAAGCTGCCACATATTCGCCCTCCATGGTGGAATCAGCAATACAAGATTGCTTGATACTCCTGCAACTAATGACTCCACCACCTAGTGTAAACACATATCCTGAGGTAGATTTTCTATCATCCTTATTTGATATGAAATCTGAGTCAGTGTAACCATAAGGTATCAAACTATCTGCTATGTAAACCAGCACATAATCTCTGGTTCTCTTCAGATACTTAAGAATGTGCTTTACCGCGGTCCAATATTCCTTTTCAGGGTTTGACCGAAATCTGCTAACCATGCCTACGGAAAAACAGATATCAGGCCTCGTACATAGCATAGCATACATGAGGCTTCCCACTGACGAAGCATAAGGAATTGCTCTCATTTGTTCTATCTCGTCAGGCGTTCTTGGACACTGATCCTTGGATAGACTGATTCCATGCCAGAAAGGAAGAAAACCTTTCTTGGAATCCGGCATGTTATACCCCGTGTTTTTATATTTATTTTTATAATAAATTATACTTTTATGATCAACATTTCATTTTTGGAGTTTTTCATTTTTCGATGAATAGTAACTTCGTGAATAGTGTTTTCGTATTTTATAAGGCATTTTGGTTACTTTTAGCATTTCAGATCGTACGGACGATGTTTGAATGGTTTGATGAGAAATGAATTTTAAGTACCGTATTAACGTATGCCGAGTACACAGATTTTTCCTGACTAGTCAGTTTGTTATGTGACGGTTTTTAGGATATCGAATTTAGGTTCATTATGACCGTCTCGAGATTTCATGATTTATCGTGATGAGTTTGAAGCTTGTCGGATTCGTTTTCTACGTGTGATTTGTGATTAGAGAATGTTAGATAGGTTAAGTGGTAGTTGGTGGTGAAATATTGCAAGTGGGTGGTTTTAAGTTAATGGTTGAGTGTGTGAGTGCCTAAGTGATGTGCTTTGTATGTAAGTGGGGTTACCTCTTCACATTTCATTTTCCTTACCCGTCAGAAATCAAAGGGGAGCAAGAAGAAGAAGCTCGGGAGAAGAGGAAGTTTGAAGGGGGATCTTGGAGTTCGACCGATCCTTCTTTACTTCTTCTTGAGTCTTGCTTTGCTCTTGGTTGTGCTTGATTGAGGTTGTAGTTGGCAGCTAGGAGGGAGATCAGTTTCATCTCTTTGGTTGATTTGAGGTAAGTTCATGTTGATTGATTTCCATGGTTTCATAGATTTCATGCTAATATTTGGTTCTTCTTAGTGTCGGTTTTGAGCTTGGTTTGGAAATGAAGGCATTGATAGCTATAGCGTGCTTCATTGAGTGTTTTGTGACTTTTATGAGGTGGTTTGATTGATTTTGGTGAAGTTTTGGTCGTGGTTCGGGTTTGACAGAAATCTGCAAATTTCTGTAGATTTGGCTGGCGGACGTCCGCGGAGTCGTCTGCTGTTTTATGTTCCCAGCTGCAGCACCGGCAGATGTCCGCGAGGACGTCCAACGAAGGCTGTTTTGACCCTTTTAGTTTCTTTAGAATCTTCGATGCTTGGGATTGATCCGGGGAGGGTCAGGATCGATTATAGATCCGTGTTTGGAGGTCTTTAAGGCATAGATTTAGATGATTTGGGATGTTTAGGGTGTTGATGGTTTGTTTTGATCGATGAGCGAGTTTTAAGACTTTTGTCCATGATTTTGCATCAGGGACCGTTTGTGATCCTGTAGAGCGACTTGTGCTCGGTTGAGGACCTTGGTGATTCATTGATTGATCTTTTGCTCAGGTGAGTTGTTGTATGGATGATGGTGCATGGAAGATAAGTCTTTTTACACGTTTTCACATTGTTTTACATACGGTTGATATATGCCGTGATGTGTTGATTTGATCTTATGGGATTTTGTTGTTCCGACCTATGAGTCGTGATAGTTTATTTTGATGTTACGCAATAGCATGGACCTTTCAGGCTCATAGCCTTTGGCAGTTTTAATAACATGGACTTTTCAAGTTTATGGCCTGTGGCAGTTTTAATAGAGTGGACCTTTCAGGCTTATAGCCTTTAGTTTTTAGGCTTCTGGCCTTTGGTGGTTTTATGGACTCTTGATATGGATTTGGCAAGTCCTTGGAGTTCTTCCCTTTAGTGAAACCAAGGCAACCTTCAGGTGTCACAAAGTCTTTACGTCTTCCTATTCACGGTAGGAGGACTAGGACGGTCCCGCTTCATGTTGCATATTTGTGGGGCCATACCGGAATGCACGTTAAGTTTGGGTTTCAGGGATCCCAATGGTTCGTGAACTTTTATATGGCAAATTTCATCCATGATCATCATGTCTAAGTTTTAGGGGGTTTATCTCTCCGTCGGATTTAGTATTGCAACAGTATCTGTATACTACCATGGAAATTTTGTTAGTTGCCCGGAATTTCTGTTGGTCTTTTCTCACTTTGGTTTTAACAAGGTTGTCGGGGGCGTGGGAAGCCGGACATGTCTTGCTAAAACTTCTCGGCTGCTTTCGCAGAGTTTCAAGTGTCCGAACTTAGTCTCCCTTCATGCATTTTCTATTGGCAACATTGTTACTGCTACCCCAAAGGTGCTCTTTGGAGTAGTAGAGGCCGCTCTTGCTTAGCCCATTGCACTTAGGGTTGTAAGGACAACAACGCTGGAGAGACTCAGAAGGACCTGGCAAACGATTTAAATTTTCCTAAGATATTTCCCTTTCCGTATTTCCATTTCTGTTTCTGTTTCTGCTGTTTGTTTTGTTTTCTTTACAGGTCAGCTTGCATTGATTGCAGACCCTTTTGCAGCTTCTAGGTGATTTCTTTCCACTCACTCAAGGGCCTTTACGAGAATTAGTTAAGGGGAGTGGACTGCGCTTTAAATTTTTTGTCTTTCTTTAAAATTTTTGCATGTGTTTCATTGTCAGCTTGCCTGCTATTTCTAGTTAGTTAGCATGATAGATGAATTTTCTATGTTGTATGGACTTTTCTTGTATTATTATGGTTTCCCTGTCATGCATTCTCTAAGAATTTTGTTGACTTAGGCTTGTTGGGCTTGAACTTCCTATTGACCCTTGATAATTGATGTTTTGATGATAACAAACACTTGGTATGTTTGATTCTTGGTTTGTTTAGTTTTGATTAAGTGACAAGGTTCAAGACATTAATACATGTCAAGCTACTGAGATATGCCAGAGATAGAGGAAGAATGATTTAAGCATCACAATCATTGCATGAAGATGCTGAGAGCATGAGAAGTGGAGTGGATTCATAAGAAAGCTGAAGTCAACCCTTCAATTACAAAGAAGAAGAACAACGTCAATAAAGTCATGAAGATTGTTGGAGAATCGTGTGTGTCAAGTCACAATGATTAGGATCCAATGTAAGGATGTGTTACACTCTATCTTGATGTTTTAATCAGTCCAATAGAGGATCCATACTCACAAACACACACACAATTCTAGTTTTGGAAAAACTGTTCTTCAAGATTACTGAAACGAGCACGAGGAGTCGACCCCTCCTGTGAGCTGGGCAGTTACGAATTTCTTTAGAATTTTACAAATCTATCCTTGTGCTTTTAAATCTCATCCAATCTGTTTTAATTGTTTTGAGATGTATTTTGGATGATATTTTGTGACATAATATCATTGGATATTGAGATTTACCGTAGATTTGAAGATCTTTTATTTTTGGAAAGTTTGAGTTTTAATGATATATCTTTAAAATCTTTCCGAAACTCTTGATGCAATCTATTCCGAATATTCTTTGAATGATCTTCTCTTGTTTTCTACATGGGAATTTCATCTATATGAATATTACATTGTTTTATTTCTTAGTACTCACTTTTATGATTTCAAGAGACAAACTTTCTTCAAGCTTTCAAGAAAAGTGCAAGCAAGTTTCTGGGATTTTGCAAACCATCTCACTTACTGTTTTCCACGATTTCTTACAAGTTGATCAATCTGGAAGATAGGTTTGGCATTAAGGTATTGTGTTTGCATTCCATTAGTTGAGCATATTGATATTTTGCCTAGTCTAGAGAGACATACTCATCACATTCATTACTTTGCTTTGTTGATTGGGATTCCTTGAGTGAGGAATTCGAGTTTGTCCTAAGTGGAGAGTTTTGCCACTAGGATTGGTGAAGGAGAGTGTTGCCTTCATCGAGTTGGGTGTGAGAGAGTTTTTCCCACATCGAGTCTTAACTAGGAGAGTCATTGCCTAGTTAGGGGGTATAGGAGAGTTTTGTCTATATCTTGTATTGGTGATAGAGAGTCGTTGCTATCACCTTGTGGTTGTAATGATTCATATCCTAATCAATGAAAGGAATCATTTTCAACATGACTCTAAGTGTGTTGGTTGATTGTTTAATTTATAAGTTGCTTTAGTTAAATTCCGCATAAAGGGAGGAGTCGACTCCTTCTTAAGAAAACAACAACTGTGTTTTATTTGTCAAAATTTTTAAGAACACCAATTCACCCCCCTCTCGGTATACTCTTGAATTCTAACACATGGGCATAAAGCAAACCATTCTATCAATACCCAGAAACATTGACCAGTGCTTGAGCAAACTCGAAGCAGGTGACCTTCATGTCACCCCGTGCAGTCAAATACCGAAAGCTGTATCCCGAGGACGACACTTGTGCAGGAATTAGCAGATTTAATCTTTTACAGAGCCAGATTTGCAACAACCAGGGACTCCCAGCGAGATACCCTAGCTCATAGTTCTCCTTCAGCATATCGAGACCCCGGTAGGTCTCCGCAGCAATTATACCTCCCATGAACGTCCCCCTCATCATCGGCTCCACCAGGGAGGAGATCTGATAGTTGGCATACTCTGAGCATGCACTGAGCAAGAAGAAACCCACGAGCACCACCTGAAGGAGATTATGCCTCGCACTTGAAGAAAGTTGGGAGTGAGATTGTTTGACATAACGGGTTATCCGCCCCAGATCCAACCACTCGTCACCATGATACCAATTTTCAGCTATCCAGATCTTTGGATATCCGCACAAATTGGCCAGTGTGATCTGATCATCTAGCAGATCAGGTACCATCAGTCTTCGATTCGATCTCCTGGAGAACAATGATTCAAAGTCCTCCGGGAGAGGACATAGCTGAGCCCTACCAAAATTGAACATATAGGTGTTAGGTTCCCATGTTATTATGGCACCCATCAGAAATTTCCAGTTCAGCTGGAAAGACCGCAACGCTTTCACCTTGGTAAGGACGTTGGGGTGCAGCTCAGGGGTCTCTCCGGCCCAGACACAAAGATCCCTATGAAAGCTTCTCATGATTTCAGTCCGCATCCATGCATTAAACGTTATTAGTCGGTTTTCAGACCGCATAACCAGAATAATTGAAATATTTATTAGATTATTTTGAAACCTTTTCAGAAAAACCCTTTTTTCAAGAAGGCGAGAAACGTACCTTATATGGATTATACATTTTGACTTTTTCGAGGATCCCCGAGCTAAAAAAATGTTTTCACTCTGTGTAATTCATTGCGTGTTAGCTCGGTGTGTATTTTTCCTCTTCCTAAACCCTCTTTTTATAGCAGCCGATGACCCATCGGTAGCTATATGTTCCCATCTACCGTTCAGTGGTGGATAGACACGAGCATACGCTTATCTACCATTCAGTGGTAGGAGCGCCTCACCATGTGCTCACCTAACTCGAGGCCAACCTCCATCATGTCATGCATGACATCAGCATGCATCATACATACATCATGCATGACACCAGCCTGCATTATTGCATATCCGCCTCTCCAACGAGCAGATCGAAAAGATGTCCTTTAAGGACATTGGTTTTCGCCAGTCTTACGCTCCGGTGCGACCACCGGCTCCACCAATGAAGGACATTCTGTGGACATCCCATTTTTTACTTGCTCATTTCTGTATCCAAGGAGAGAGTGTAACCCCCAAAACCGGGTTACTGGCGATAACTCGTGAAGGGACTCACGAGTCATTGAAGCCGGGTGAAAACAAGCAAATCCACTAAAACAGTTCTAAATCGAGAACAACATCAATAATCATGCGCGGAAGCAATCATGCATGGGAAATCAACACATGCCTTAAAAAGTCCCACAACGGGGAGAGATCATACAACTATCGTGTATCTCATACACAAAAGACATCAGAGTAGCATAAATATCACAGACATGCAGCGGAAAGAAAATCAAAGAAATCCTAATGAGGTCACACCGCTTCCCGCCGCATCCGTCTACAATCACTGATCAAAACCTGCCAAAACGAGC
>JAOWBR010188246.1:0-10269 GCA_028571145.1 Dionaea muscipula | reverse complement strand
CATACAAACTGAATCACATAAATGTATTTGCCCACCCGAGTCCCCGACCCGGTTGGCTTGATGGGCATACACTTTCATAAAGGTCGCGAGTTCTAATCTAACAAGCACGACTCCCATTTGTATAGCACTTGGTGTGGGTGGGTCAGTACATAGTCCAGGCTACACGCGATGTATTCGCATGAGGAGATGTGTTATAAATATAATATAATATAATTTATGAGCAAGTTGGTTGCTTAACAAATTTTTTTTCGGTTGATATGAAAAAAAAAAAAAACTAACGTCTCCATAAAAATTGTTGACAAAATTGACACTGTTGTTGAGAAAAAGGACACCTCTCCTCCCCCACTAGAGAATTGGCTGCTTTGATTGTGGTAAAATCGTAACAAAACCGTTATTTTTGGAGAAATAAAGAAACCTTTTAGTGCTTCGGGATTGGATTTACAATCCAATTGTATAATTTGTTCCTTCACAATATCTTATCCGATGGATTATTTATCTGATTTAATATGATCTTCATATCAAACGTGTCCTTTGGCCTTTGGGACGTATATTGTTGTAAATGATACAGGCTCAGGCTCTCAGGGTTAAAACCAAACCAAAAAATCCAGCCAAATCCAATCAAAAACTTTCCAGATATTGTACTTTGATGAAGTTTGGGGTGAGGTAAAACATACTTTGCTTCGTGTTATTTCTTGATTATTTCTGCAACAAAGTCACGATGACAACAACAATAACACAATGGGATTGGTCACATATATCCGTAGGATACATGCACATAAGATTCGATAATTTTGATGTGCTAGCTGTCAGCTATCTAACACGTACTACTCTAACCTAATCAGAAGATTAGGTTTGAGCAAATAAAAAAAACAAAATATATAGCAATAACACTAATAATAAACAATATCACGATATCAGGTAAGGCTAGTAGACACTAATAAATAACATTATAAGAATGTAAAAAAAAAAATACAAATGTGTGCAAAATTAATGGGGATTCGGTCGTCTAATGAGATAGAAAAGTTATAACCATGGGATTGATGACAGAAAAGGTCGAGAAACTACTTTGTTTGTTTAGTGGTTCAATTATTGGCAGTAGTAGTCGAACTAGAAAAGTTATAATGTTTCAATAATATTAATACCATAAATCATAAATAATAAAGGATGGTGGTGGTTTGTGGGATCCCTTTAGCAGGAATTTAGGCTGGTTTGTGGGTCGTGGAGTGGAGGTTTTTATAGGGTGGGGTTTTTGTCAGTGTGAGGTTTTTGTTGGCTCTTGTCCGAGTGGCTTGGTTTTTTTGGCTTCTTGATGCCTCTCATAGCGGGTCGGGATTGGTTTGTTTAGATTTTTTCTCACCACTGGAGATTTGGGGTCTTCTTTCTTCCCTTTATATTGATGTAATCATTTCGATTTTATTAATATATTTTCTTTGCTGATAAAAAAATCATAAATCATAATAAAAAATTTCAATTGGAGCTTAGATTTGGTATTCTTTTTACTTGAATATATAATATAAGAGATGTTATGCACTATCCTGTGTAGTAGGCTAGGTTAACATATATGTAGTGTTGGATCATAAGCTTATATCCATGGGTGAAGCCCAACCCAATTGACCAAACTGGGCCTCTCCATTTTATGGTCTGTTCCCGGTTTTGTTTCTTGGTCGAGAGCATCTCATCCGTTGGATTCCACCGCTTAATCTCAGCCACTCCCTTGATGATTCTCCATATATACTTATTGACCCTCTGCCTCTCCTATCCAATCACGTCATCTGACTCCTCGATGCTCTCCCCATCCTTATCTCTTGCCCTCTCTTCTCCTCTCTATGTGAGAGACCCGATGAGCTATTCCTTCCTCCTCTCTTCTCTCTTCTTCTCTTAGTGCAAATCACCATGAATGTGTTCTTTACCTGGTGAGATCTCCTTGATTCTGTATGTATGTGTGTGTGTGTTCAAGAAGACCTAGTCTTAGTTCTTGGAGCTTGTTCGTCTCCTGTGCTTGACCTACCAAACCAGAGTTGAGGGTGCAAGATCTTGAGGAGTCAAAGAGCATACAGTCGTGGATCCGAGGACGGTGATTTCGTGAGCCTCTGTATAAGCCCACGTGGTATAATCTACTAAACCCTAGTTGATACATGTTACATGTGTGCATTGTGACTGTGATTCAACTTGTGTATATGGTTTGTGTGGTTTGATTTTAATGAAATAAGACTTGAATCGTTGTATTTAGTCTTAATAGTGGCATTAGAGCGATATTCATTCGATTCTCTTCTCTTTGTCTGTTTTATGAGATCTTCAACTGATGTGCGTCTTGATGCATGTTCCAGTCTAATCTATCAGTTCTCTTGGTTGTGACGTGTTCTTGAGATTGATTCATGAGATCTTAAGGCCTGTGTGAAGGTTGTTAATGTTCTCTCTTCGAAATATTGTCTTGACAACTTATTTGTTGTTGATTGAAGTCTGTCCTTACAGCTCTTAACGCAAGATTTGTTTTTGTTGTGTTTTATAGAGTGATTTAGCAAGTGACTCGATTCTTTTGTTTTATTGAATACTGTATCTGTGTTCACCTGTTGTGACCTGCTCTATAGCCTCTTTAGACACTAGATCTGTGTGTTTTACTTCTTGTGTTTGAACCCGAACTGTTTGTTTGTCTGTTCATCATAATGGGAAGTTTAAGAACTGAGATTCTAAGCTTTAATAAAAAGTATGACTTTAGGACATGGAAAATAAAGATGCGTGCATTACTTTCTCGTGAAAAATTGTGGAGTGCACTAGAAAAGGATACTAAGAAAGCTGTTGCTATTACTGAATTTGCTGGTAAAAGTGAAACCATTGCTGAAGATGCTTTCAATCTAATCATTTTGAGTCTGTCTGATTCTATGATTCGAAAAGTGGATGGTTATACTACTGCTTTGGCTTTTTCGGAAAAACTGGAATCCTTGTGTGATAAATAATCAGCTCCAAACTTGGCCTATTTGAAAGGCACATTATTTTCTTGGAAAATGGACATGTCTAAAACACTGGATGATAATTTGGATGAACTTATGAAGATGATTTTAATTCTGAAAAATATTGACCAAGCTTTTGATGAAATAAGTCAAGCAATGATCTTGCTTCAATCAATTCCTGATGAATATGTTGTGAAAAATTCCTTAAAATATTTGGGTATAACTCCTATTATTGATTTGGTTGTTTCTGGCCTAAAAGCTAGAAAATTGGAAATAAAAATAAACAAGAGGAGTAATACCAATTTGTTAGTTAAAAACAAATCTGAAAAGAAGGATTTTCATTCTAACATCGCATCAAATAAAAAGTTTACCAAAAAGAAAACATTTGGAAAGAAAAAGGAAAAGGAGGAAAAGAAATATTTTCATTGTGGTAAAGTAAGACATATGAAAAGGAATTGCTGGTTTTTAAAGGGAAAGAATCAAAATCAGAGCAGTAATACTACTGCTGTTCATAATTCCAATAATAATCATGTTTCTAATTTTGAGGTGTTAAATGTGTCTAAATGCATGATTGATAATGAGAGGATTATGGATTTTGGTTGTTTTTTCCATATGAGTCTCAATCTGAGCTAGATTACTGATTTTGAAGAAGTCCATGATAGTTCAGTTTATATGGGTGACAATCGTATGTGCATGGTTCATGGAATAGGTAATATTCCACTTCAGTAAAATAATGGAAAAGTGATTTTGTTAACTAAAGTGAGGTTTATTCCTGATTTAAAGAGAAATTTGATATCTCTTGGCATGCTTGATGATGTTGGTTGTGTCTGTAATACTATAAATAGATGTTTGACAGTATATAAAAATGATAAACCAGTTTTAGAAGGTATTAAAAGGCATGGAGTGTATGTTCTTTGTGGTGGTTACTTCCCTAGCAAACCTGACAATGCATTAGTCACTATGAAATGCAATACAGCTGAAACTTGGCATTTAAGAATGGGTCATGAGTAAAAAGGGGCTTAATGCACTGAATAAACAAGGTATATTAAAGCTGAATTCTGATCCCTCACTTGAATTCTGTGAAAACTGTATTCTAGGGATACAAAATAGATTTGGTTTTAATAAGGGAATTCATTTAGCAAAACATTGTGTTGAATATGTGCGTGTTCATCTATGGGGACCTTCAAAAGTCCCAAATCATGGTGGTAATAGATATTTCTTGTCCATTATAGATGATTTCAGTAGAAAAGTTTGGATATTCCTCCTTAAAACAAAAGATGAGGCATTGGACGGATTTAAGGAATGAAAAACTTTAACTGAAAATCAAATAGAGAAGAAAGTAAAGGTTTTGAGAACTAACAATGGGCTTGAATATTACAATACTCTCTTTGATGATTATTGTAAACAATGTGGCACAGAAAGGCATAAAACTGTTGTGGGAACTCCCCAACAAAACGGTGTGGCTGAAAGGATGAATAGAACTTTGTTAGAAAAGATCTGATGTCTTATGTTTACAGCTGCTTTACCTAAAAGTTTTTGGGGAGAGGCCTTAAATACTATTGCATACCTTGTGAATAGAAGCCCATCTACTGCTTTATATCTAAAATGCCCTAAAGAAGTATGGAATAAAAGACCACCTAGTTTAGATCACTTGAAAATTTTTGGGTTTTCAGTTTATGCACATAAAAATGATAGAAAATTGAATCCTAGATTAGTTAAATGTGTTTTCTTGGGTTATTAAGAAGGGACAAAAGGATATAGGCTGTGGGAAAGAGGATCTACTGGAATTAAGATCTTAATAAGTAGAGATGTGATATTTGATCAAAAATCTTTCCCATGTAAATCTGATTCTGCAAGTTCTGATGTGTATATGCCTGAATCCTCTGATTTCTTTAATGATTTTCAATTACATGATACATCACAGATTGAGGTGAAGCATGTAACCCTTCTTGATCAAAGGGGTAGTTCAGCAACCTCCTATGGAGAGGAGGGTATTCCTGCAACCTCCCAAAGAGAGGAGGGCAGTTCTGCAGCTTCCCAAGAAGAAGAAGACAGCCACCTTACCCCACAATCTAATTATGAGGATTCGGCAACAGCTGATCATGGTAATGAACCTGTCTCCTCTGATCATCATAATTTGGATGATTATCAGTTTTTAAGGGACAGAAATAGAAGAATAATTAAACATAACCTACGGTATAATAACTTTGTTGATCTTGTTTTCACTGCCTTTCTTGTTGCTAGTGATATTCAGTGATTCATATGCTGCTGCTATTGCTTCTAAAGATTATGAATTCTAGAAAATTGTAATGAATGAGGAATATGACTCTTTAATGGAAAAACAAAACATGGTCTCTTGTTCCTAAACCTGTGAAAGCTAGAGTCATAGATTGTAAGTGGATTTTCAAGATAAAGGATGAGATTTCTAAGTCTGATCCTATTAGATTTAAGGCAAGATTAGTAGCTAAAGGATATTTACAAAAGAAAGGAGTTCATTATAAGGAAATATTTTCTCTGGTTGTGAAATTCAAAACAATTAGATTGATGTTAGCTATTGTGGCCTTTTATAACTTAGAATTGGAACAGATGGATGTAAAAATAGCATTTTTAAATGGTGACTTAGATGAGATCATTCACATAAACCAACCTGAAGGATTTGAGGATAAAGTGGAAAAAAACTATGTTTGCAAATTGAATAAATCACTTTATGGCCTCAAAAAAACTCATAGACAATGGTACAAAAGGTTTGATACTTTTGTTACTCAGATTAGTTTCTGTAGAAGTGAATTTGATGTTTTCTTATACTTTGCTCATCTAAATTTTGTTCCTATATACCTGCTTATATATATTGATGACATGCTATTGATCAGTAAGTTTCTAAGTTTGATTAATGATCTAAAAGGAAAGATTAATGCTGAATTTGACATGAAAGACTTGGGATGTGCTAAGAAAATTCTTGGAATTGAAATAATAAGAGATAGAAAAGCAAATGAATTAAGAATGCATCAAACTTCTTATATCAGAAAAGTCTGTACAAGATTTGAGGTGATTGGATGCAAAATTGTTACTGTTCCATTGGCTGCACATTTCAATCTTAGTAAATCTCAATCACCCAAATCTGATTCTGATAAAATTATGATGGAAATGATTTCATATTCAAATGCAATTGGTTTTATTATTGATATCGGGGGAAATATCCCCTAGGGACACGTGGCTAAAGGGTCCGAGATTAGACCGCCAGGCCTGACCCGAGCCCTTGGTCAAACCCGGTCAACCCCAACCAAACCCATCCCGGAACATTCCCCATCTCTCCACGAGCACGTGGGCGTTGACCGTTCGTCAATCGGAGCTTCGGATTGCTCAAACAGGTTTTCCGAAGTTCCCAATGCAAACGGGCCAACCTGTCCGGGATGCCTGCCCGGGATCCCTGCCCAGCGTGCTTGCCCGGGCTGTCTGCCCGGCATGCTTTCCCGATGTTCTCTCTCCTCCCATACCTATAAATAGGCCTCCACCCCATTATTTCTCGGGACTCTTTTTCCTCTCTTCCACGGCCGACCACGCACGCCCGGAGCACCCCCTCCTCTGCCTGCCCGGGTGACCTGTCTAGGTGCTTGCACAGTTGCTTACCCGGGATCCTACCTGGTTTCTTACCCGGGATCCTACCCGGTTGCTTGCCCGGGAGCCTGCCCGGGTGCCATGCCTGGGTACCTGCCACTTTGCCTGCCCGGGAAACTTGCCTGCCCAGGTCATTCCTTTACCTGCCCAGAAGCCTGCTCGGGCCTCCCTGCCCGGCCAGCCTTGTCCCTCCCCATTCAACGATTCTCGCCCTCTTGTCCATCCCGCTTGACTGATCTCTTTCTCTTTATTCCTGCATTTCCCGGCTCTCCTCGCACGCAGGAGCTACCGGTCATTTTAGGCGCGTGCTGACTTAAGCATCAGTGCGGTCTCCCCGGGGTCATACCCTGGGGTACCCTCTGACCTGTTTACTCATCCATCTCAGGTTCTCTCTTTGGAGCGGATCGGAATCGCCTTCGGATCACCTTTCACTCCTCTCCCGAGACGGCCGGGTCCCCTCCGCCGGCCAGAGCTGCCTCACCCCGATCGGACAGTGGCTTTGATGATTGCTTCTGGAGGGTCCTAGGTGCTGACCACCCCCGAGATTTTTCCAGGAGTATCATTTGGCACCGTCTGTGGGAAACGACCGAACAAGTCACAACATGGTCATTCCAACCTGTTCTAGGACCAACCTTCATCAATCTCATGAGAACTCTCCCACTCCCGTCGGTCACACAGACAACGCTGGAGATTCCTCTCTTCCATAACCCCAAACACAAAATGACCCAATCACTCGAGAAGAGTTCACTCAAATGATAACTTTGATGATGACGAGTCTTAGGGCACATATTTTGAGGAGATTGCCTCCACAGGCACCTGAGCCTGCAGCTGCTGACAGGCAGACTCATCCCATCCATCCGGATCTTTCTCCGACGAGGGTGGACAATGGCAAGTCCACATTAATCGGATCTGCCCCAAAGCAGCACCAGACTGACGATCGATGACCTGTCCATCTCCAGCATGGGTAGTCCAGCAGACATCCTTGTCAAGGGGACTTGGGGGACTGGAAGACCACTCCCGCGATTGATGCGGGAGATGTAAGAGAGGCTCGGTCGTGCACCGCTAAGGAACCATTGGTCCACCAGCAAGCGGCGGTGACGAACCGATCCACGTCGGGACCATTCACTCAAGAAGTTTATGATGTTCCATTCCCGACGAGTCTCTGACTGCCGCATTTTGAGCAGTATGATGGTTCCACTGATGCAGAGGATCATGTGAGCAACTTTGAGATCAAGATGCAGCTATTCAATATGGAAGATGTCATCTTGTGTTGTGCCTTCCCCGCCACATTTAAAGGAGCTGCCCGACAGTGGTAATCGATCTCACAATTCTTCCAACTGAGGGAGGCATTCGTGGGATAGTTTTTCAGTTCTTGCACCCTCTCCCGGGCCGCTCCCAGCTTGTTCAGCATCAGACAGCGGCCCGATGAGCCCTTGAGAGATTTCATGGCTAGATTCAACAGAACGTACATCTAGATCCCAAGACTCAACAGCGAGCTGGCGACGACCGCCATCCTGACAGGATTGCGTTCTGGAATCTTCCTCGATGACCTCACTCTCAGACAGCCACGCAGTTTCGATGAACTTCTTCAGAGAGCACGTAGTTTCATGGATCTGGTGGACTAGACCAGAGCCCGAATGATTTCTGACTCCAGAGTCGAGCATAGCCGAGAGTCTAGTGAGGACGACAGTGACAACTCACCCGAGAGACGCCATCGCAGAAGTAGAAGATCTCGGTGACATTGTTCAAGGTCCCACAGGATTGACCATCCGTGGGAGGAGCTCACTCCTTAAGCACCACTAGCAGAGCAGATCTTCATGGGATCCGCTAATCTCAGGGAATTCACCCATGAGCAGCGTTGTTGGGAGCTTATCCAATCTCGGAACCCTCTGGGCACTCGATCAGCTGACAGCGAAAAAAAATGGTGCATGCTTCATAAGGAGTGCAAACACAGCACAGAGGACTGCAAGGCGCTGAAGACACAAGATGGTCAAATGACCGGAGACGAACTGTATGACCCTTGCAGACATCCTCCCGAGGAAACCATGATGCCATCCTCTCCAGCCAGGAAGATTGATGATAGGTCCTCGTCCCCTGCCATAAGAAACCACAGCAGAAGCCCCGAGCCTGCCTTTTGGCACGGGAGGCATTTTTTCGTGCACGGAAGGATTTCAAATCTAGAGAATCTGATCAGCAACTAACATAGGCAATCGTTCGCCTGAAGGGAGATCACCAAAGGCTTCATCCTAGAGCACTCAAAGGCGTCTTCCACCTATAAGGCTCTGCCATGTAGGACTCACTAACAAGTCCCTCTTTTGTACTTTCTTTCTCTTTCTCTGTTGCTTGTATGTATTTGCTTGCATTTCTAATAAAATCTGGGACTGAATTGATTGTCGGAGCGGTCCCGTGAGGTTAAATACATTGGGACCCCGCTAACGAGTTTACTGCATAGCACAAGTCCCAGAATGTTCTGGGTCGCTCATTCCGCTTCTGACAAGTGTCAATCTTCCGACCCGCACCTCAAATCAATTGTTGGGAGAACTCGACAAGAAAAGGGTACATCCACATATATGCATAGGTCCATGACCTTAAACCCTTTGTATCTTTCCCTTCTTTTGACAGATAATGAACACGAGGGCAACGATGAAATCAGGATTTTCCCTTGTAGAGCAAGCAAACCGGGTATGTTCTTTTACATCGCCCCAGTCGCCTCGCCACAACGAGCACTAAGCGAGCTGGTCTCCTTTGGAAAGGACGGATCCATCTCCCAGTCAATATAAGTCGGCTCTCGTCCGCATTTCTTTCTTAGTGGTCCTGTCTAGGTGACCTGGAGCCCCTGGGCCAGGTATGTCTATGCCACTAAGTCGGGTCCTCTCTGCAGGAAAAAATCTTACCTTCGCCAAGTTCCTCCAACAGGCCCGTCTCGCAGTGAATATAAGTCGGCTCTTATCCGCATTTCTGTTTTAGTAGTCTTGTCTGGGTGACCCTTTGGCCATGTATCCCTAGGGGAAATTTCTCTCGATATCATGAGTTCCCCAACTTCGTAGTACGAACATAGTTCGGATCAGATCACGTAACTCCCGTAAGTTCTCTTCTTCTCTTCTTCTCTTCTTCTCTTCTTCTTCTCACGTCAGTTTTGCTTCTTCTCTTCCCTTTGGATTGGCGGCAGCAGTGGATAGAGAGAGGGGTCATCGTCTTGGCTTGTCTCACAGCGGGGATTTCATCGCGTCATCGTCGCAGGGTCCTCGGTGAGTGTTTTCGTGATTTTCCTTTTTCCCTTTTCTCTCGATTTCGACCCTAGGAGATTAGGGTGATAATTTGTCGTTGTATTTTGGTTTTGTGGTGATCGTGGGACAACGTTGAAGGTGTGAGAGGCGACGGATTGGAGCCTTTGCTATGATTTGGGATTTTTCCATCGATTTAGGTATTTTTCCGATTCCCTTTTTCCTCTTTTTCACATTGTGGCTGTAGGTGGGGGATTAACCCACATCGGTAGATGAATTAGATGTTGTTGATTCATGTTAGGCTGATAGATTAGCATTCGTTGTAGTGATTTGATCGTTTTTGTTGTTTTTAGGCTTTTCGGGATTGGTCAGTTTTGCCATTTGACTAGTTTTTTATGCGGATTGTGTAACCCCCCAAACCGGGTTACTGGCGATAACTCGTGAAGGGACTCACGAGTCATTGAAGCCGGGTGAAATCATGC
>JAOWBR010188235.1:0-10269 GCA_028571145.1 Dionaea muscipula | reverse complement strand
AAAGAGGTTGGGCATTTATTTTATATATAAGATACATTGGGCCATACATGAAATATCACAATATAAACCTATCCCAATACTAAGACTAACTCAAGCCCACTAAACTTACCCTATTATTCTCAACAATGCTGATGAGGGTTAGGGGGAATAGAGAACAAATTTGAAAAAGTGGTTTTTGGATTGTTTGGTGTTGAATTCTCTAATGTTGGAGGGGGCAATGACTTGTCTGGTATTAAAAAATCAATTTCTAATTAACATCCATCCATCATATATCAATCTCCCATTAAGAGCATCCATGGCACGATTAGCATCTTCATAGCAAGAAAAATGCACCAAAGTAAGAAATGTCTTATAACGAAAGATACCTTCGATTTATCCATAAGGAGAAAATGCTTTATCAAGCACATCCCTTGTAATCGGATATATCTCATTCACGATGCTCCTGCTAAGATGCTTGTTGTCCGAATTTTTGAGAGGCATGGTATAGGATATGCCATCCAACAGTTTGATCAGTCACTCACTTGTATCATTCAACAATTTGGTCAGTCGCTAATTTGTGGTAGCCACCTTTTGTTCAACTAGAGCAGCTCTCATGGCATTGGTCTGAGAACTGGGCATGGTGACGACGATGATTTTTTTTTTAATAGAAATTTCTAGTAGGATATTTTTAGTAGCAGGTCCGAAGAAAGTTGGCTCTGATACCAATTTGGTAAAGACCTGAGAACGAGTGTTGAGGGGGCTATGGTTCATAATGAAGGCAACAGATAAAGGGGGATAAGAAAATTAGAGGAAAGGGAGGTAGGGACAAAGTACAAACAGAAGGAGCAGACAGAATCTGAGAATTTGGGAGAATTGATTTTTTTCCATTCAGGATTTCATTCTAATGCTAATACATGCATAAATAATACTACAAGTGATAAAACAAGAAAGTTACTAGTAGAAAAACTAATGCATGAGATCTATTTATCTGAAAATATTCCTTATTTTCATAATCTAGAAATATTCCTTATTTTCATAATGAATATTCCCTAAAAATTTTAGCCATTTTTGGGATCTTTGAGATATTTCCTTCCTTATTGGATATTATTGGGTTGTAACAAGATCCCTTCAGATAGTAGCAATATATATCAAGATAGCATCACTTGTGCTTGTGCATGTGCAAAGTGTATACTTCACACAAAAAGAGATCATGCATAGCGAGTTGGAGTATACAAAACCATCCAAAGGCCTACACAAAACAGGTTACGCTACATGGTTCCTTCACAACATACACTCACTACTTCATCACTGAGGTTTATGGTTAAGAAAAGCACATCTGAAGGACCAGGGTAAGAACATGCAGCTTGAAATTTGGGATTGAAGAGTAACCCTGTCATTAAAGACTTGGTCTTTGAGTCATCCTCAGGGTTTCCTGCGTCGTATTCAGCTTGCTCCAAGTATTCTGCAGCCTATAGTCATTCAAGATAAGCTTATCTAGGTGCAAGTGAACATATAAACCATGAATATAAACCTACGCTACTAATGTTAGATGCATTCTAGTGCGCATGAAACATGCGTAACAAAGAGGTTTGGACTCACTTTCATTACTGCTCGAACCACAAAAAGAGAAGTGAAATACAAATTCTGAACACGATCAGGGTGTCTCAAGACTCGATCATACATCAGAGTGAGATTTTAACCCGACTGAAAAGGAAATAAATCAAGTGAGGAGACACGTTAATTAGAACAAGTGAAAAAAAAAATCTAAAAAATGACACGCAGGTAAGTGTGGATAAGGTGTAGATTTTCAGAATTCTACTTTAGTCCCGTAAATTGTTAGTGAATCACTCAGAGGTTTCCCACACACAAGTAGAATATAACCATGCAAGACCAAGCCAAGGACTGAGGAGCACATTGACATCCAACTAATGGTCACTCGCATACACATAAAGCATTTTAAAACAGTAAACAGACAAAAAAAAATACAGTACTGTGTTGCATGAAGTGCCATGTTTTGGCAAGTATATGAATATAGACGACATGGTGTCAAAAGGATAGCACCAAAATAGCAAAAGCCTACAAAAGAATATTACAAAAAAGAGATTCCAAAAACATCAACACCAGAAGATGTAATACTTCTTGTTATGAGTTATGTGCTTTGGTTTAGTAAGGATAGTTTGGATATTTGATACTTGTAGTATATAAACCCTTTTGTCAATGAAGAAAAGACCAACTTTTCTATTACCTCTTCATCTAAATCTACATGATATCAGAGCCACCACTAACAAAATCCCACCTACAACCCTAAAACACCTAGCCCAACCTCAACCACCACCTGCCGCGTCAGATGCCCAAATCCCGCTTCTCGCAGCGACGATGGGGCTCAAAAACCACCATCCATGCCTCTTTCTCCTGTTTTGACCTCGTGGGGTGATAGAGTATCTTCATATCTACACTCTGTTTGAATCGATTCACAATACGCCGCACACGCACCCACGCGCCGCCCAAGTCTCTGGCGTGTGACACCCACACGCCATTGTCCAGCCTATGCGCCGTCGCCGGCCGACAACTCGGTATGGCATATTGTTCCTCTCCTCGTGTTGGACCTTTCTTCCTCCTATGACAATAGCATATGCCTTCATTTTCAGTTTTTCCTTGTCCAAGATCTAAGTTCTATATGACTTGCTCAGGACTTCGACTGATTGTTCCTTTTCTTGGACACTCTTCCTTCTTTGCTGGAATACTCTGGGATTCTTCCCCGGTTGTTCCTGATTCTGATCCATCGCCATCTACTATGGCTTCATCACCGACTCTTCCTCCGTTCTCTGATTTGGATCTTCAGATTGTCCTACGAAAAGGTCAGCGTAATTGTGCTATATATCCTATGTCTGCTCATCTCTCTTATAGTAGGGTATCCTCTTCTTTGCTGGCATTTGTCTCTGCTTTGGACTCTATTTTTGTTCCTTGATCTTTATCTTAACCTCTCTCTTTTCCAAGGTGGCAGCAGACAATGTGTGAGAAGATAGAGACCCTTGAGGTTAATCAAACCTGGAATCTTGTTCCCTTACCTCCCGAGAAGAAGGCTATTGGTTATAAGTGGGTCTTTGCTATGAAGGTGAATCTGGATGGCTCTGTTGCCCGTCTTAAGGCCCGTCTAGTGGCCAAAGGATATGCTCAGGTATATGATATTGATAACACTGACACTTTCTTTCTTCTGTTGCCAAGATGACTTCTGTGTGTCTGTTCATTTCTCTTACTGCCTCTTCTGGATGGCTCTTGCACCAGTTGGATGTGAAGAATGTGTTTATGTGAAGCAACCTCCAGAGTTTGTTGCTCAAGGGGAGTCTAGACATATACGTCGCTTGAAGAAGTTTTTATATAGGCTGAAACAGTCTCTCAGAGCTTGGTTTAGAAGGTTTAGTTCTGTAGTTCTCGACGTTGGCCTAAGAAGATCAGCAAAGGACCAACGACCACTCAGTATTCTATCGACATTCCAGTGTTGGGTACATTATTCTTATGGTATATGTTGATGATATTGTTATCACTGGGAGTGAAAGTGCAAGAATAGCTTCCTTGAAAATGTTTCTTTAGCGTCATTTTTAGATTAAAGACCTTAGGTCTTTGAAGTATTTTTTCAAAATTGAAGTACCTCGCTGCAAGCGTGAGATTTTTTTGTTTCAACGTAAGTATGCTTTAGACTTGCTGTAGGATACTGACATGCTTGATACTAAACCAAGTTATACTCCGATGCTTCCCAGGGTGAGACTCCTGCCTACCAAGGATGATGTGTTTGATGATGCAGGAGATTGGTGGGCAAATTGAATTATCTTGCCATCACTCGTCCTGATATTTTTTTCTTTATGAGTGTTGATAGTTAGTTTATGGCTGATCCCCGAGTTCCTCATTGGAAAGCAGTTATGCATATTTTTAGGTATATCAAGGAACATCCTAGTCGGGGACTACTCTATAGTGATCATGACCACAGACGGATTGAGGGTTTCTCTGATGCGGATTGAGCTAGCTCACCCTCTGATAGAAAGTTTATCACGGGTTATTGTGCATTTGTTGGTGGCAATTTAATTTCTTGGAAAAGTAAGAAGCAACATGTTATAACTCATTCTAATGCAGAGTCAGAGTATCGGGTTCTTACTCATGTTACCTGTGATATCATTTATTTCTGTCAGTTACTTAATGAGTTGCAGTATCAAGTTCCTCGACCTAATCGGTTACAGTGTGACAATCAATCCATCATCCATATTGCGCCAATTCTAATATTCCATAAGAGGATAAAGCATATTGAGGTCGATTATCATTTTATACGAGAAAAGCTCCAAAGAGGTGATATTGTATTGAATCATATGAAGACCACAAATCAACTGGCTGATATTCTTACCAAATCTTTAGCAGGGAGTCAAGTTGAGTTTATTAGTAACAAGCTGGACATGATTAATATCTATGCTGCAACTTGAGGAGGAGTGTTATGAGTTATGTGTTTTGGTTTAGTAAGGATAGTTTAGGTATTTGACACTTATAGTATATAAACCCTTTTGTTAATGAAGAAAAGACGAGCTTTTTCATTGCCTCTTCATCTAAATCTACAAATGTAGAAGTCAAAATGAGAAATCTAGTTATCACATTGTTTGGATTGGGTTGGAGGAGAAATAGGACTATTATCATGCTGCCAACCTGCCACACAAAATTATCCACCGAAAACCAGTCGGTAAATATTATCAATTCAAGACGCTATAAACAACTTGACATAAAAACCAGAAAGTTTACCAAATCGCTAGCTTCATCTAGCAGATAATCAGCAGCTATGTGAATTGAAATGGACGAGTGAAGGCCTGATATCAATTTGTACAAAATCTTTTTCTCAGGGCAAAACTCGCCATCTGGATCTGTCAAAAAAACAAGAAACAGAGTCTGTGAATATTGATCAGTCAGGTTGCAACATTCATATGCCCTGTTTCATGCTATAGAGCACAATAGCACGTTTTCCAGATGCTAACATAAATAGAACTACGAATCTCGATAAATTATCAATTTGTTTAACATATCAAATGAATTAACCGACGTGCAACCACAATTACCCTTGAAGTATTGAATACCCAGACTTGGACAGTGACTCTAAGAGAAACATTTTCAACTACAAAAACTTCATGGTCACTTGCAATTTTAAAATCCCACCAGGCACAAGATAAGGCAGAGAAGTAGGACACCTTTAGTAGTTCATTCTATGCCATCAAAGCAAAAATCTTTCCACAAAAATGAACCAATGAGATCCTTTAGGTAGCAAGTTATAATAGAAATACATGTACTCTTACTATGCTTCCAGTGGGTGAGGTAAAAGCAATATTTAAGAGAGACAGGGTGAAATCAATAAGTATTTTCCCCTTATTGGCTTATGCACCAAACTAAAGAGCCTATGCAGGTCAAATAAATGCAAGGTTGCTTAACTTGAGTATGTATCCCAGTAAAACTTAACCACTCTGCTAAAGCAAGATGTCTCAGAAGCTAAACAAGGGATACACATTGGAATATGGATATACACTGTAGCAGAAATGAATCACATATCACCGCCATTTCTCGGACAAGAGCACAAGATTTTTCGTGCACAATGGAATTAATTTGCATTCTGATGAGGGTAAAACAGGAAAAAATTGAAACAAAGTTCTCAATTGGTAAATTGAACATTGACAGACAAAGCAAACAAACCTCACATTTTGGACAGTTCTCTGTATAAATAGCATCCCATATCCTACGAGCAGAGGGACCAGTGTACCCAGTATAACGCTCGGGGTTCAATAGAAGATTCACATAAGTCATATCGTCTGCAAATTCAATGGGATATGATGACTTAGCATTAACAAGAAAACAAAGTTAGTAGAACTCAAAAGCAAGAATGATAAGTTGCACCATTGTCTCTCTCATCATCATTTGTCCATGGATTGTCTACTTCTCGCCAGCCTCTAAAAGCTTTGGCATCTAGTCTGCGGTCAACAACAGCCTGTGGCTTCCCCTCTTGACATACAGGATTATCGGCTGGAAAGCCATGACCATGTGGCTGCTTGAATAGGTTAGGAAACTCATTTTCCGGGCATTCACAAACACTACAGTCTCGTAGACTGCACATTCCATCATCAGGCCAGAAATATCATTATACAAAATAATGTTATTTAGCACAAATAATAAAACAAACTAGAACACTCTTATACGAGATAATATTATTTAGCACAAATCACACAAAACAAATACTAATCAAACCTTCTGGGACTTATTTAACGTAACGAATATTATTATACAGAAAATTAAAAACATGCTAAACTAGAAATAAAACAAGAATTAAAAGCACCAAGGAACTATACAAATGAGCATAAATAAGTCATATTTCATGATTTATCATGCTCTCTCTGTCGTCTCCATCGTGATCCCTCATCATGATCAACTCCCTGAACTCTTGATCGGTGGCTTTGAGCATAACCGACAAGGAAACCTTGACCCCACTCTGCAAAACCTCCAAGTGCCTGGGTTTTATCCTCTTCTCCAAGCTAAATCCAAAGTACTGAGGGAACCACCTTAGCTCCCCCAACCTACCTTTCATTTCCCCCATGAAGTACTCGAACTTAGGCTTCAGGTTATTCTCGATGCTGAAGGTGAAGAGCGAAGGGTGTCGCAATACCATGGCGATGGCATCCTCCTCCTTGAAACCAAGGCTGACTAGATACTCTAACTTTGGGATTAATGTCTTCTCCACATTGGACACCAGCAAGATTGGGTCGTTGCAGGCCAGGGATTTTGTGTCCCTGAAGCCGAGCCTCTGGAGATAGTAGAGGGCCGGCTTCAGCTGGTCCCTCACGCTGCAGATGAGCAGCCTAGGGCACTTGTTGACCACCCTTCTAAAGCTCTGCTCGGGGATCCGGAGCTCTTGGGAGAGGAAGGCGAAGACTGGGCTGAGGTCAGCTCTGATGCTGGAGGTGAGGACCTGAGGGCACATGCCCACTATCCTAGGCAAGTCCTTCTGGTGGATGCCCTTGGATTCCAGGTAATAGAGGATGGAGTGGATGGCATGGAGTGAGGCAGAGTGCAGGGATGGGTTGAGAGACAACGCCTTGCCAGCATCAATGCCTAAAATCTCTAGGCACATGATCTTCTCCTTGAACTGGAGGGAGAGGTTGGTGTGGGCCTGTGTGTAGAGCGGATGCCTTTGGAGAGGGCTATGAGCTTTTGGTGACTGCAGGATTGAAGGCGTAGCCTGGGTGGCAGGGCAGGGTTGGGCAGCTGACGATGGCTTCAGCTGTGCGGAGAAGCAAAGGGAAGAAGAGTGAAGAGCTGCTGTTAGTGCTGATGACATGGTGGTGGTGGCTGTTAGTTGATACTTGAAAGGGCTAGCTGAAGGAAGGAAGAAAAGAAACACCCCCGCTCCCTTCACTCAGCCCTCCCTCCACTGTTGTTGTTCGTTATCTCATCTGTTCAAGGAGGAGACCCAAATTAATAAAAAACAATACAATTCCACTACGGATGATAACTGCATGTAAATTAAAAGAGAACAGGATGAGAAGAGGAACCATCATCGATAAATCTAGGGATTAAAATCATAACCATGACACTTGTGACGACAATGTTTATCAAAATTCATGAGCAAAAAGATACTTCTGTGACAATAAGATCCACAACTCCAATAAATAAATAAAGCAACCAACAATGAAGAGACGAAAACAAAGCTAAATCGTGTATTTCTACCATTTCATTTTCATAGGAAGATTCGGGGATTAAAAAACAACAAAAGAGTGGGTTTGTTCACATCAGTATCGACCCTGGCCAGAACACGGATCATGAATCAATCAAACACATGCAAAATCCATGAATTAATCATCTATGCTATGTTGTAATAAATGATAAAAAGCGTAATACTGAATCATTGCTTTTTACATCCACACTCTCTATAATATGTAAGGGTACAGTGCTATTTATACCCAATATTGCTCTAACCACTTGCCCTAGAGATGTTGCCACATATTACATCTCAGTGAAGAATTGATATGAAGAGGATATTCTGTTAGACAAACTATTCTAGAGTATTCTGTAGAATTGCTGAGGTGGCTTGAGGGAGTTAAGATGCTTCTGCTATGGACTCCTTAGTAATAGAACGTGACTCTCTAACATCCACCTGGAGCCCAGCTGGAGAGGAATGACAGAGAGGCTCGCACGAAGAGCAGCAAAGCGAGTATGGGATAGCAGTTTTGTAAACACATCAGCCAGCTGATCTTTGCTGGAAATATAAGAAACAATCAAGGATTTTGAAGCAACCCTATCACGAACAAAATGGTAGTCCACTGCAACATGCTTCGTCTAGGCATGGAAAACAGGATTCGTAGTAAGATAAGTGGCTCCGAGATTATCACACCACAAAACAGGTGGAGAAGAGAGAGACACGCCAAGATCATACAAAAGAGACTGAATCCACAATAGCTCACACGTGGCGTTATGTTACGATTCTGGAATTGATAGCGAGTGATGGGGGGGAGGAGCTATGGTGATAGATGGGAAAGTAAGAAGAAAAGGGGAGGGTTCAGAGGAGTATGAGATGGGAGAGGGGAAAGGGAAGAGGAACGAGTAGAAGGGAGATAGGAATTAATTCTTTTCATAACCAGTACCATTGTCAGATCTCAGATTACAATAGAATTGCTACCAAGATCTCAGATCTTTTTATTGCTATCTATAGATTTTCCATAACTTAGGCTATTACTAATAATAACTTATTCTTTGCAGATTTAGTCTCCTAATTTGGTAACTTCCTTCTTCTTCCTTTGGTAAGTCAATTTGAAGCGATCTTGGGGAGAAGTTTAGGTCTGAGCATCAGCATCTACGATATCCTTGCTTTCATTAGCTGTAGCAGGAAGTGGGACATCTAACATTGCCCCCCCCCCCCTTCGGCAGGCCCGTGTCCCCAAGAGCAAAGGAAGGAAACTGTCGTTGGATGGTGGAGAGGGACTCCCAAGTAGAATCAGCTGGGGAGCAGTGAGACCAATGAACCAAGACTTCGGAAATCCCATGATGAAGGCGCTGATCCAAGATGGCCTGAGGATAGGGGTTCTCCGGATCAAGGGACGACAGCGGGATGGGAACCGGAGGTGGGTTGCCAAACCATGGCTTGAGCTGAGAGACAAGGAAGACCGGGTGAAGGCGGGATTCTGCAGGAAGATCCAAACGATAGGCTATCTTACCGAGAAGTGCTATGACTTGAAAGGGGCCAAAGAACTTGGGTCCCAATTTCTGATTTTGCTGAGCAGTCAAAGAGAGTTGGCGATAAGGCTGAAGACGCAAGACGACCCAATCGCCAATGGCAAAAACACGCTCCTGATGCTTACCATCATACTGTTGCTTCATCCTATTTTGGGCAGCCAATAGTGATGCCCGAACCTCTCTAAGGAGCTACCTGAGATCCTGATCCACTGCTGCCATTGCTAAAGAACCGGGTAGATAATGGAGAAGAGTTGGTGGTGGTCGCCCATAGACTATCTCAAAGGGTGTGACTTTTGTAGCCGAATGGTAACTAGTGTTGTAACAATATTCAGCCCATGGAAGCCATTTCAACCATTGTTTAGGATTATCATGAGAAAAACAATATAAATACATCTCGAGGGTGTGATTGACCACCTCCGCTTGGCCATCCGTTTGCGGATGGTAGGCCTAACTTTGATTAAACTGGACCCCTTGATGTTTATATAACTCCCGCCAAAATAAACTTGTGAACACAGGATCACGGTCACTCACAATAGAAGTGGGAATGCCATGGAGGCGGACGACCGTATCAAAAAAAACTTGAGCCACGGAGCCTATTGTGTACGGGTGACGGATGGCCATGAAATGGGCATACTTGGAGAGACGATCGACTACCACAAAAATGGCCAATTTTCCGTGGGAATGAGGAAGGCCATCAATAAAATCCATTGATATATCGGACCACACTTGAAGCGAGATTGGTAAGGGTTGTAACAACCCATGAGGTTGGCAATGTTCACTTTTATTTTTTTTTGGCAGACCGAACAGTGCCGAAGAAAGTCCCGCACGTGCGCCTTCATGCCCTGCTAGTAGAAGTTGGAACGTAATCGGTGGAGAAACTTTACAGTCCCCTCATGGGTCGAATCATGGAAAGCCGCCAATATTGGTGGGATTAATGGAGAATCTCTGATACCAAATTGTTACGGTAAGTTAAAATGAGGAGAAAGGAGTGTCTAGGCTACCCTAACACACCCACAAAAGATATATATATATATATATATATATATA
>JAOWBR010188234.1:0-11992 GCA_028571145.1 Dionaea muscipula | reverse complement strand
CCATTCCTTCGTAGGCATTTAACTTTGCCACAACCACTGCAACATGAGCCCTCTTATTGGCCATCACATATTCCGAGTGATATGCAGCTGTCATACTGAACTCAACTGTCTGAACTTTTCTTTTTTCAACTTAACAACCTCTTGAACCTCAGGACCTCATAGGTACTTCACTATATCACAGTGAGTAACAATGTCAACTACGTAGGAATCCATAAAATTAATCATGTGAGTGTACAAACGAGCATCTGTGCAAGCCCATACCTTGGCCCTATCAGGAGTCTTCTCAGCATTAGGACCATGTTTGTTCAAATGTTCTTCCATTTACATCCCACAAATAGACATTAGGACCAACTTATGTCATTGAAAATAATTATTATTATTCAAACGTATGTCGGTAAGTTTGGTGGTGAGTGAAACAACCTCCGAGAAAGTGGAACTAGGCTCAGTAGCCATATAGATTCACAAATGGCACATTTTATTTCCACCACTAAAAATTCTTACGCTACCACATTACTTACGTCATCATATTTTTATCATACAAATTTCTCATTATTAATTACACCATCACGTAAAAATACCAAATTGTCTCTGGCATACTTTGGTTACTTCTCACTACAACCGAAATATTTCGATCACGGCAACCAAAATATTTTTTTGGGTTAATATTTCGGTTTAAGTGATCAAAAAATTTCTGTTGAAGTGACCGAAATATTCTGGTTGGAGTGACCGAAATATTCCACTTGGAGTGATCGAAATATTCCGATTGGAGTGATCGAAATATTTCAATTGGAGTGACCGGAAATTTTGACTTTTTATTGGATGTTTTTTTCAATCATTTTAAACGAGAGTATTTTCGTTCATTCATAAAATTTGGTGACGTGAGTATTTTTTATGGTGGATATAGAATCTTCCTTCACAAATAGTAACACACCAACCCTATTAGGAATCCGAGGAAGGAGAAGCACGATCAGATACTTACTAAACATAGGCTAACAACCCAAACACCGAAGCCAATAACCAATTAGAAAGAACCATCAAGAAAATAGATAAACCCACACAGGAAAACTATCACAATATCAACAACTAAGAAGTTGAATAGGATTTAAACATGGAATAAGGCAAAACTTAATCAAAGTACAGATATGCACGAGCGATAGAAGGAAGGAAAAACCAGTAAGGCAAGATGAGTATTTTGCCTCTAGGGTGCGTGCAACAGGGGCGGCACTTGCGATGACAAATTGTGGCGTGGTGAGAACAAACTAGCTGACGTGGTGTGCTAATGCTCTGCAACCTCGTACAGTCAAATGATGAAGATCCACCGCCTTTGATGTGTTTCCGGTCCTAGAGATGGCTATGAAATAGGGTTTTGCGGTGGCGAGAATTAAGAAAAAAGAAATAGGTGAGGACTGGGGTTTCCCTGGTGGCTCTGATACGATGTTGAAAGGGATATGAAAATAATGAGAAGTCATATTCTCCAAGAAACGTTATGCGTGATATTTACAGGATTTAAAAGGATAAAGTTTACAAAAGAAAATTTCTAAAAAAATAGAATCTTAAAAAATAATCTAAAATCCTAAACAACTCACAACAACATAATACATTGATTTTTATTTTTTTTAAGATATTGTCTTTGTTCGTGGAGATATTCACGTCCTAATATTTTGGAAGTTCGCATTGTAATGGGAAAAAGCATACCATTGGTGGATATTACTATAACCCAATGGTTACAAGAAGCTATGATGATTGATGTACCATTTGTGCCTTGAAAATCGGGGCATAGTTTTTCAACATCATACTTGGTGTGGAAATGATTTGCTTGCTCAAAGCCCTCTAGTCTACTGCAGGTTTTCTACCATGGGACTGTCCAATTGCTCGACTTCTGATATGTGTGCTTGTCATGTTGTTGCTTCGTAGCTTTGCCCACTTTCTTTTGTCCATCAATTCATTGGTTAGAAACGGAAAATGAAACATGTGTGAATGGCAGGTGAATATGATCCATCAATTCATTGGTTTGAAACGGAAAATGAAACATGTGTGAATGGCAGGTGAATATGATGGTCAGGCCAATTCTGGTTCTTGGCAGTGTGAAAATTTTAGGATGTCATGCAAGCTTTATTTGACACTCTTGTCAATTGTCTATAGAAAGTTCAATTCTAGATTGAAGGGACCGAGACATATCCTCAACACGTTAAGAAGATCTTTGTACCTTTTTTCGTCCTGTGTGTTCTTTTTGTTATTCTTGACAAACTTGGGCAATCCATCTTATCTCGCATTTCCAAATCCAGCTGACATTAAGGATTTGATCCCACCGGTTCCTGTTCTCACACGATATAAGAAGGAGGCTGGAATTAAAGCTTTCGTGAAGAAGGAAATACTGGACCAAAGACATCCTGATGAAAGAAAATCCTGTGAAATCAATGTATTACCTACTGCAACCCTTTGTGTCCAGCTTAATACTTTACATGTGAGTATCCGCACTTCATATGTCTCTCTCTCTTCTTCACTTTACTGGAAGTTCAAGCTTTATTTCCCCAACACTGTGGCTGATATTGCCTGTGCAAGCCTTCAATTTGTAGTTTAATATGTTTCTCTTTACATGCGAGTATCTGCACTTCATATGTATCTCTCTCTTCTTCACTTGACTGGAAGTTTAAGCTTTATTTCCGCAACACTGGCTGATGTTGCCTGTGCAAATCTTCAATTTGTAGTATAATGTCTCTCTTTTTTCCACTTTACTGGAAGTTTTAAGCTTTATTTCCCCCACACTGGCTGATATTGCCTGTTCCAAGAGTTGATTATTTCTTATTTTATGTGATGGGAAGCTAACCTACTTGATTTTTTTCTTGTTTTTTTCTTTTTTTTGTTTTTTTCGAGGGAAAAGGATAAGTTAGCTAGATAATGGGAAATGTTGAACAAGTGGTCAAAAAAATTGATGTAATATGTTATCTAGAAGTGTTGTGTCAATGGTTCGCATAAATGCAATATTAAAGAGCATTAGGAAGTAGATAGGAAAGCTGATGAAGCTCTTACTTAAAAGCAGCACCTCTATCGCCTATCTAATGAGATCAAAGAAATTATGCTAGTAAATACACATTTAATTATGGTTTTGACATAACCATACTTGTCTCCTGTGAAAGTGGTCCAGCACTGTTGTGTCTGGCTGGCCAGATGATGACTTGAAATCCGAAATGTTTGAATTGAATCCATGTATATATTCTTTGCTCTGATGATATCTATGTTCTTCTTGTACACATTTCGTGTTCAACATTTTCTTTTTTGGAATCCCCATGTTCTCTCTTTTAAGTAAATTCAATAGGTATTCATATTGTGGTCTTTTTTGTAGATAATACGATTTTTATTCCCTTTTTTTTTTTGGCTACTAAGTGAATCGTAGAAGCAATTTAGATGTATGTTGGTGAAAATAAACTATGGAAGCTATTTACCTATTGAGATGTCTGATTAAGTGATTTAAGAAGTAGACTAGGATTTGAGTGGTGTTTATTGCCGTGGGAAAGGTGTATGATTTAGTCCAATCGTAGTGCTATGGGGACTTCTATGATATGAAGGAATTTCTATTTCTTATCTGGAAGTGAGAAATGATGTGTGGAAGAGCCATGTGTGAGGGCATGTGGAGGGGAACCTAAATCTTTCTCGAGAAAGCTTGTCGTTCAACTAAATGACTATTGTATTTCGAGATCAGTTATATTTTCTGGACTAGAGATCAGTCTCTTCCATCCAACTGGCTGATCATTGCTGCGTAAATTAGATTTGAGTGATTTAATTAGTTAGCTCATATATGATTGTGATAGAGTTCTTTGTTTATTTGTGTGCTTGTGTCTGCATGCACCCGCATCTTGTGTGTTCACACACGTTTGTTTAAATTCAACCTATGCAAGTCATGTTTTGATTCTGAAGATATTGGCATTCTTCTTGTACACGTCGCGCTCACTCCTTTTTTTCTCATGAAACTGTCATGATGAACTCGATATCAATTGAATACATATTTATATTTATGTTTTGTTCTTTCTGTAGAGTATTATAATCTTTTTGGAACTTATTGTCTAATGTCTACTAAGTGAATCACAGGACCAATTGAGTTGGTGGTGAAAATCAACTGTGAAAGCTATTTATCTGTATGTGTGTAATTCTGGGATGATGATTCCTTGAGGTGACTAACAAAAGGATCAAAAGATATATTTCCCCTGCTGTCAGCTTATTTAATTTTTCCTCTTATGTTAATGGTGATCTTTGCTTTGATGTTTTTGCGGAGGAAAAGAGATCTTAAATTGCGTAATGTTGGAGGTATTGTAGACTTTGTAGAGGTAATTTCTGTTTACTAATTATATTCTAATATGAAACCTTTTTGCGGTTTGGAGCAGTATGCAGTTAGTCATCTTAATAAGCTTGAAGATAGCATTTCTGAGCGATGGCAAAAGAAGAGACCGAGTGACAAGTTCGCAAGTATGTTCCGAATTCTGAAACTTTTACCCTTTTTTTTCCTTTCCTGTTACAGTTTGCAATTTATTTGACTCAGCGCATTTGCTTATACTAGTCAACGTCGGGGCCTCCTCTGCAACAAGCTCTTAGAATTACACTCTTGATGAATATCGGTCTGATGATGAATATTTTAAACCTTGTTCCTTTTTGCTTTTTGTTTTGTAGAAAGGGTGAATGGAAAATCTGAGTCTCATTCTCATTACTTCAAGGATATATGTAGTTCACATACAAAATATCAAAACTACACTTCTCTCACAACACTTCCCCTTAAGTTAGAACATAGATATTGATTATACCCAACTTGTTACATATGTACTCAACTCGATTCCCCAAAAGAGGCTTAATAAGGATATCACCAAGTTGTTCACCAGTCATCTCATGTTTTAATGAAATATCTCCATTCTGCAACTTCTCTCTAACAAAATGGCAGTCTACTGTCTACTTCAATATGTTTCGTCTGTTCATTAAAACTCGATTTGATGCATTATGAATGGCAGACTGATTGTCATACCGTAACTGAGCTGGCCGAGCAGCTGGATATCTCAGCTGTTTAAATAACTGCTGAAGATAGGCGATATCACTAGTCACATGAGCAAGTGCACGATACTCTGACTCAATACTAGATCGGGCAACAATTGGCTGCTTCTAACTCTTTCACGAGACCAAATTTTCACTAATAAAAACATAATAACCATTAGTGGATCTTCGGTCAAAAGGTGAGTCTGCAATCTGCATCCAAAAACCCTTCTACGCGACCATGTCCATGATTGCTATACAACAAGCTACGACTGAGGTGTCCCTTAATGTACTTAAAGATATGCAGTGTTGCTTCCCAATCGAGAGTGCAAGAGTGAGACATAAACTGACTCACAACACTCACGGAGAACACAATATCAGGATGAGCAATGGTGAGATAATTCAGCTTCCACACCAATCATTTGTATCTCTTTGGATCATCAAACACTGCACCTTCTTCGGATGCAAGCTTCACTCCAGAAAGCATGGGAGTGTCGTTGGGCTTTGCATCTATCATACCGGTATCTCAAAGCAAATCAAACGCATACTAGCCACCTCAACTTTCAAAAAGTACTTCAAAGGTCCAAAATCCTTCGTCTGAAAATGGCTATGAAGCAATCCCTTCAGGGAAGTAATCCCTATACCATCATTCCCAATAACAATAATATTATCTACATAGACGACTAAGAAGATAGAGACAGCACTGGAATGTCTGTTGAAGACCGAGTGATCTGTTGTCAACCTCTCTGCATGCCAAACTCCAAAACCACAAAGCTGAATCCCCCAAATCAGATTCTGAGAGATTGTTGTTGACACGCGTGTTAATAAAGCCTTTGCATGAGCTTGGATGAAGCTTTGGGCATGGATTGCTGCTTAGGCGTTGGTCTTTGGCGTGTATGTTGGCGCGTTTGAGCTTTGGCAAACTTGGTGGAGGAATTGTTGTTACACAATGAGCCTGTGTATATAGTGTATTAATTGAGATGTGTGTGATGTGACAGACATGAATTAAATGCATTTATATATACGGGGGAGTTATTTGGACGCCTAAATAAACGCCTAACTGAACGCCTATCTATTTTAAAGTGATGTGAGACGATCTGAACCGGTAGATGCGTGGAAAAAGACATTTAAAGACATTTCACGTTTCACGTACGACGTCCAATAATGATGGGAAGGACTTCATCCGGACGTTGAAAAGTACGTTTTGGGCCGATTTCAATACCCTCTATAACTTTTTCTGAAATGTTTTGGGCCGATCCGAACCGTTGGATGTGTTCAAAATATGTGATTTATAGGGGTATAAGAAACCCTACTGGAACCCGAGGTATTAACGCATCAAAACCAACTAAAAGAAAAACCGAAAAATTAAAAACTCAATACAGACCCAAGTATATTTGGGCAGAATCAACCCTACTACCGTAACCCGAGGGGTTAATGCAATGCATTTTTAGGATATTTTGAACACATCCAACGGTTCGGATCGGTCGAAATCATTTCGGATATGATACTTCCTTTATAACGTCAAAATCGGCCAAAAAATATCCGAATAGAGCCATTCCCGTCATTATTTGACGTCGGACGTGAAACGTGAAATGTCTTAGAATATCTTTTTCTACACATCTACCGGTTCGGATTGTCTCAAATCACTTTAAAATGGATAGGCGTTCAGTTAGGCGTTTATTTAGGCGTCCAAATAACCTCCCCGTTATATATATATACAGAAATTTTCAGGTAAGAGCGCCCTTACCTAAGTAAAATGCGGACGTCCGGATATTCGGTCATTTTGGCCGGATATCCGGTGTCCTTGGCCGGATTGCCGGACCCATATCCGGTGGTATCCGGCTATCCGGCGCAGGCCATGCCCGGCTACCCGGAAAATGGCCGAATATCCGGCCAAAATAACCGAATATCCGGTGGTCCGCATTTTCATCCGGTAAGGGCGCCCTTATCGGAAACGGACTATATACACATTGAACGGCTCAGATGCATCGAAACGGACTATTTTGACACATCCAATTACACATTCAAATACATCGAATATTTGCTATTGGATTTGCCCCATTGAACGGCTCAGATGTCCCCTTAAGGTTTATCTTTTCCTTTTTTGTTTTTTTCTTTTTTTTTTCTTTTCTTGTTTTTTTTTATAATTTTCTAAAAATCCTATCTATTCATTTGGGCCGTTCAAGGGGGTAAATCTAACGGTAAATATTCGGTGTAATTGAATGTGTAATTGGATGTGTCAGAATAACTTCCCTGATATATATATATATACACACACACACAAGAAATTAGTACCTGTGCCGTTGGCACGGTGAACATTATTACAGTTTTGTTCACTTTCACAAAAATTATTTGTTCTCGTGCTTGAATCGTGCCGTGTCTATGTCTGTGTTTGTGTCCATGCATGTATAATGTCGTACACTTTATATAATTTTTTAATAATAAAAATAAAAATTATATCAGCATTACTCATTTTGATCCTCGTAAAAAATTATGAATTTTAATCATAATATTTTTATATTTGATAAATTATATAGTGAGATATAAAAGAAAAATAAATATTGAATTGTGTAATGTTAAGTGATGTGAAAGAAAGAGAGGGGGGAGGAAGGGAGAGAGAGGGGAGGAGAAGGAAGAGAGGGAATTAATATGAGTCATTGATCAATCTCAATCCAAGGGTTTAAAATGTACGAAAATTGTTTGTGAGTGCTTTATAATTGAAGGAATTGAGTAAAAAAATTCAAATGACCACACTCCATGTAATATAGACTAGCAGTATACCCGTGCCTTCGGCACAATGAACAATGCACCACATAAATTTGTTTTTTTTATAAAAAAAATCCTATTTTTTCTACATCTCTATCTTCCCTCTCCCTCTTTTTTCTCCCTCTCTCTCTCCTCTCCTTCCCTCTCTTCCAAGTGGGTCCCCTCTCTCTTTAAAATATCTCTCTCACAACTTATATATTTTTAAGTAGTTTGAATATAATTATTTTAAGAAGTTTTGTGATGTACGACGACGTTCTACGCATCGGTTCATGTTTTTCCTGAGGATTGCCTTTAGCAGACCTATCGGGCACCTGCCTCGTCCTTGTCAGGCGCCCGCTCAGCGAGCAATTTTTTGGTGAGCTACTGTCTTCCTCGGATGCTGCGGTCGACCGCGGGTATCTGTACTGTCGGGCGCCCGACACATGGAGACCAGGCGCCCGACAGGCATAGGTTGGGTGCCCGTGACGGAGTACATATTTCGTCGATTTTTTTAAAGACCCGACAGGCGCCCGACAGCACTAGGTCAGGCACCCGTCGGGCGGCGGGTCGTTGGGTATTTAAAGCTCTTTTGTTTATTTCGCGTGGGGGGCTTCCTTCTACAATTTTGTCTGAGACCTAGAGAAGACCAGAGAGAAGAAATTTGAAGCATCCAGAGGCGTGGGGATTGTTCGTGGTTGAGATCGGAGTTCGTTCGAAGTAATTCTATTGACTCCGGTTTATGGTTCTCCTCCTCAATTAGGGTTTCCTTCTTTTGTATCGCTAGGATTTTGGTTGTTTCTGTCAAAGGTTCGATCTTTTGTCATTGTTTAGCGAACATTGGTTGGATTTCTTTTGTATTCACTTTCATTATTAGTGAATTGATCCCTTACTCCCATTTCAGTCAATTTTGTTTCTGTTTCCTTAAATCTTTGATCTTGGGATTATTGGTTTCCATCTGTCTTTTGTGTTCCGCGTTGGTGGCGTTACATCTGTGTGGCGCTCCAGTTTCATTATCCTTGGAGACCAGGGTTACAACAAGTGGTTTCAGAGCTTGCTGCTTTGGTCGATTTTGGGGATTCAGGTTGATTAAGGTTTTACCCTGATTTGTGATTTGATCTTCTCTGCTCTGTGGGACTTATTCTCTGCTATTATTTGATCCTGACGGCGTCGAAGTATACTATTGACCGCTTCACAGGGACTGAAGACTTTGCATTGTGGAAGATTCAGATTCAGTATATTTTAGTGAAGGAGGGTTGTGATGGGGCAGTTGCTCCTACTGTTGGGGTTGATAAAACTGTTGCAGTATTTGTCACTATGGATAAGCAAGTGCTAGCCACTATACGCCGTACTCTGTCCAATGACGTGCTACGGCGTGTGTAGGATGAGGAGTTGGCAGAGTTGCTTTGGAAGAAGCTTGAGGAGACTTACATGGATAAGTCTATATACAGTAAGATGCATTTGTTGATGCAGCTTTTCAAAGTGGAGATGAAGCAGGGTGAGTCTGTGCAAGCTTATGTGTACCGGTTCAACCATGCTGTGAGGAGTCTGACTAACACGAGTTTTCAGTTAGACGAGAAGATGAAGGTTGCTTTGTTCCTAGCTAGGTTGGCTCCTACGTACTCCTTGGTTCGTGACCAGATTTTGCATAGTATATAGACGGCTGACTATAAGAAAATATTGGAGCAGTTGATCTCTCGTGACATTGTTAAGAAGACCATTGAGGAGGACTTCTCTTCACAGTCGGGTGATCAGAATCTGTTTATTCGTGGTAGACAGATGGGTAATAGTCACTGCGGTGATCGTGGAAAGAGGAGAAAGAGCAAAAGACGCTCGACCTCTAGGAACCGGGACTTGAGCAAGGTTCAGTGTTACTATTGCAAAGACCTCGGGCATATGAAGTCTCATTGTCCAAAGTTGAGTGAAAAGAATAAGAACGGGAAGGGAAAGGCTCCAAGTGATAAGAATGACAAGCAAGAGAATGTAGCAGTTGTTAAGGAGTCTAGTAGTGATGACAGCGATACTGGTTTGATGATCGCTACTTAGAGTTCAGATGTGATCTAGTGCCGGATTGGTTTTACTACTCCTAGCATCGGGGTTAATGCTATTGACTTCAGGACCGGGTGGATTCTTGACTTGAGATGTTCTTTTCACATGACTCCTCATAGGGAGTGGTTCCGATCATACCGGGCCGTTTATGATGGTGCTTTCATTTTCATGGGAAACGACTCGGTGTGTAAAGTTGTTGGTGTTAGGACAGTTCGGGTGAAGATGTACGATGGTGCGGTTATGGACTTAGCTAACGCCTGTCATGTTCCTGGTCTGAAGAAGAATTTGCTGTCGTTGGGTACTCTTGATGATCAGGGATACAGGATTTCTGGTCAGGGTGAAGTCTACGGATTTTTCCTTGGTAGCCACGTTCTAATGAAGGCCCACAAGGTCCTGGATCTTTATCACTTGGTGGGTAGCACTGTTGTGGACTCAGGTTTGGCTGTTATATCTTCTTTAGTTGCTTCTGATGCTTCTGTTTCTGATGGAGATGGTTGGTCCATGTTGTGGCATCGACGATTAGGCCATATTTCGGAGAGGGGTTTTGACACGCGTCATCAATGGTCAAATTTAATATTTATAATTAAATGTACTTACGTGCTAACAGAAGCCAGCGGCGAGTACGAGTGTCGATCACAGAGAAGATCGTAAAATTCCTGAGTTGAGTTAATCTCGCTCCTAAATGAAAGAGGATAGGTTGAACGTGGGTTCAATTAATCTAAATCATAAAATAAAGTAAGGAAAAGTAAAGATAGATGTTGCTGGTCAAGCAAAAATTCGACCAAGGCTTGCAGCAACAAAGCAACGTGCAGACAGAGCTAGTCACGACCGTGAATAGCCAATCACGGTCGTGTTGATGGCAGTGACACGGTCGTGACACATATGTCACGGTCGTGTCAAAGGCAATTCAAGGGTAGCCTGCGCAAGCCTAGATCCAGGATGCATGCGGAGAAAGTGATTTATTATTGGGCTCGTTTCCGTTTTCATGCAGGTTAAACAAGGGTTTTGACCGCGGATCATTGCTTGGTTCAATTAATAGTCTTATGTGGTTTACGGATGCGCTATCTCAAGAACTAAATCAGGGCATAACGAATCTTGGAGTTTCAGCAAAGACAATTAATCTAGATGACCGTCACATTCATCAAAGGCAATCCAATCTAACGCAAAATAGATCTAGCAGGTTCACAGTTTAATCAAATCAAGACCCTATGACTAGCAGATCATCGCATCCATTATCCAATTTTACAGATCAATCAAGGGCATAAAAATTACACATCAAAACAGTGCCTAAATACCAATATTGAATGAGTGGATCTTGCTATCGCGCGTCCCTTCGGTATATGGATCTCGTTGGGTGCTCGTAGATGATCGTCGTCGATGGCTCGCCGTGCTCCCGAAGCCTTGGATGCATTCTGATCTCCCAATATCACCTGCAACAACCCTAGGTCGAAGGAAGAGAGGAATCGTTCGCTGCAAATCGCAACATCTAAATAGATGCAATGCCTCGTGTCACTTAAGTCACACGGGCGTGTCCTTCATAAAAGGGCTGGGCCGCGCTTCGTAGAGGTTTGGATGCGATTCTGAGCTATCGGGCTTGCATGGCAGCATGGTACACGTCCCGAATCATGGCACTATGGTCCATTAACATCCCAACTTGTGGCAACCTGTAAAAACACGTAAAATAATGCATAAAATACACAATATAGGTTATGCACAATATAAATAATAAACATGTTAATCTTATGTGCTTGGGACCTTGAGAGATGCATTTTAGCCAGAATTAGGAATGTGTTGAACGCACTTTCATGCACTCATCACACCCTCCAACTTAAACTTTGCTAGTCCCTAGCAAGCTAATATGAAAATAATGAATAGATATGCAGTGAAACTACCCCTACACATTCCAGTCTACCCTGTCATAACTCTCAAACAGAAAATGACTAACAAAAACTAGCCAGACAAGATCAAACATGGCGTGTAGTGTATGCATCCAAATTTAACCATCTTACCGCAAAACTAGACATGTATAACACAGAAATAAATTTAGCACTAGGGCTAACTCCATAGCTCATAGGTAAGTATTTAAAATAGAAGGGTAGGAGATCACTCATGGAGCTAGCAGAAGCAGAGCACTGAGGGAAGATAGAAGCAATCCAAAATTACAAACCAGTTAATATTGAATTAATGA
>JAOWBR010188223.1:0-10269 GCA_028571145.1 Dionaea muscipula | reverse complement strand
CAGGTATCATGAGTGTGTGTTATAAGGTGTTAGATATGTTGATCACTGTTATATTAAGTCCAGGGGTTACATTCTCTCGGGAGTGACTCTGACCATATGGACTTGCCTCCGCTAGGAGGGTTATGCCCTTGGAGTGTTTAATATTTCCATATGTCACAACGTCCTTAGGTACACCGCCAATCACGGTTGTACCTGGACGGGTCTTACCATGTTGTTTACGCATTCTCGGACGCTATCCGGTCTGACGCGCATGGTAAGGTGGGGGCCCCTTGATCGTGAACTATGGCATGTTACGCGTGTGTGCGTATGGTACACTATGGGTGGTACCGGTTTTGTGATCTGTGTACGTATATGAGACGTACTTTTTATATTGTGATATGAGGCATGTTTATGGAGTCGTGTAGCATATTGGTTGATCTTGCTTCTATCTCCCATGCTTCTCGTGGATCACTTGGATGTTATATTGTGTGTGACGGCATGATTCTCGTATGGTTTATATGATAGTCGTTCATATATCTTTTAGGTTCGTCACACTGTTTATTACATCTCTCCCATGAGTCGCTCTTATACCCGTGGGATGTGGCCCCCCTCTCCTATCTCCAATCATCATCGTGCCGCGGATTAAGATGGTTGGAATGGTTATGTATGTTCGACTTGGGGTCACTACCACAACCTCATGGGAGTCTTCTATTGCATATACATTTACTGGTATCATGTCTTATCTTCTATTCTGACCACACCCCGAGTAAATGTTGTGGAGGTGACGAGTGACGAGAGCGTAGGATGGATGTGGCAGGAGATGGACGGCGGCCTCTTAGGACCCATTTTGTGTCACAGATTCCTTAGCCATGTTGTAGGCTTGTTTTTGGGAATTAACATTGTGAGGGCTTTCCTTTTGGTGTAGCCCACTTTTAGTGGAGATGGATAACTGTATATGAGTTGTTTGACTTTTTTGTCTCGTTTTAGCTTCTGCATGTTTTTACCTCTAGCTTTTGATGATGAGGTTTGTGAGACATAGAGTAGTTTATGATGCATCACCCATGTGTTTGCTCATTGTTTCCATATTATGATTGCCATCGGTTAGTTTAGGCTTGTGCGGGTCGTGGATGACCTCCACGGGTTGTACGCCGGTCCACCCGGGGTGGGGTGTGACATTTGTGGTATCAGAGCCTAAGGTTCTAGTTTGAATTCACTTTTGGGATTAGACTAAGACTTTCTTGGGATTAGCCTTAGTTGGTTGTCCTTGTGGTTTAGAAAGAGGCCCGTCTTCCGTCATCCGCTAGAGGTACGTTCATTTTGGGTTGTCATTTCTTAGTTCTGGTTTTGACTTAGATATAGTGTTCTGTTTGGCAGTCATGCCGCGAACCAAGAGCAGTCACGACCTTCCCGAGGCATCGTCTAATGCTCCTAGGAGGACGACCGAAGTACCACCTAGACTGCCTAGCATCACCATTCGAGATGCTCCTCGTGATGGTCTCGTGATGGTGTCGTTGACCCACTGATTGACCCGGAGGACGGAGCTGTGACAGTGAGGCTTCCGCCAGATGAGTATGTTCAGTTCCAGGAGTTTCAACAGCTTTCTACGGGGGAGCGGGAGCAGTTTCGTCAGTTCCAGAGGTTCATGGCGATGGGAGGGCATGCTAGGGCTGGGATAGCACGTGCTGAGGAGGTAGTGGAGGAGAGGCCTGCCCCACCGGTCGCACCTAGAGCTGCAGCTGCGGTTCTTCCACACGAGGAGGTGCAAGGGAGATTGTTTGACCGCTTCCTATCAACCAAGCCACCAAGGTTCACAGGTTCCACAGATGCGATTGAGGCGAGTAACTGGTTGATGGAAGTGGAGCAGCTTCTTCATAGAGTTGGGTGCACGACCGAGAATAGGGTCTCTCTTGCCACATATGCTCTGAAGGACGTCGTCAAGCATTGGTGGAAAGGTATTGAGCGTTGGTTCGAGGCTCAGGGTGAGGAGGCCACTTGGGACGAGTTTGTAGTAGAGTTTGAGAATAAGTACTACCCGGCCCATGTGCGAGCGCAAAAGAAGGCGGAGCTACTTGCACTGACGCAAGGTAGCATGACAATCCCCGAGTATGATGCTAAGTTCAATGAACTTACTAGGTTTGCCCCGGAGCTTCTGATGATCGAGGAGGACAAAATGTTTCACTTCCAAAGGGGCATGAACCAAGACCTGTTAGTCCTCATTCGGGGGCTCATGTGCACATCACTAGCTGACATGGTCGAGAGGGCCACTTGCATGGAGGATGCCATGCCATCTCGCAAGGAGCCTGGGCAGAAGAGATCGAGGGAGGCACCGGTCCAGAGTTAAGCACAGTCAGGGGGAAGCCAGAAAAAGAAGGCTCACACTTCCCAGACTGAGGCTCTGGGATGACGACCAAGAAGGACCCCTTCTGCAGGAGGTGCAAGAAGCACCATTCCATGGGCTACAGGTGCAATGGTTAACCTCTCACGTGTCACACCTGTGGTACACCTGGGCACATCTCTTCCATGTGCAAGGTGGGTGGTGGAAACCTGAGCCAGAGCGTGCAGCAGAGCTCCCAGAGACCAGCACAGTCCGTCCAGCAGACTTAGGGGAGATAGGAGACTGTGATGTCAGAGGTTGCGTCAGTCCAGAGGATTGCCCCGTCAGCACCCCAGGCAGAAAGAAAGGGGAAGGGCACGTCAGCAGGATCAGAGCGACCATTAGTGCAATGGAGAGTCTACACTCTCACCCAGGCAGAGGCAGAGGCTTCACCCTCAGCTGTTCAAGGTACTTTAGTTATCTCTTCAGTTCCTGCTAGAGTACTGTTTGATTCGGTTGCCACTCATTCGTTTGCATCACCTGCATTTCTCCACTCATTGCCTGTTCCTTTGACTACCATGGGTGTTGACATGGTTGTGGCAACACCTGTTGGTATTTCTGTTGATTTGACTCATGCTTGTCATGCTTGTGTTGTCTTTGTGTGTGGACAGATCTTTCTAGTTGACCTTGTTGCACTTGATGTGAGCGGTTTTGTTGTCATTTTGGGCATGGATTGGCTTGCATGACACAATGTCAAGCTTGACTGTCGGGGAAAACGGGTGATCATTTCCATGTCCGACGGTTCTGAGTTGGTGTTTGAAGGGGAGAGGAAAGCACATCCCATCAGCATGGTGTCTTCTTTGCAAGCTCACAAAATGCTGAGGAAAGGATGTTCAGGCTACATAGCCTATGTGGTGGAAGTGGAGCATGCAGAGCAGAAGCTCGAGGACATCCTAGTGGTGAACGAGTTTCCAGATGTGTTTCCTGAGAATCTCCCTCGATTGCCACCGGATAGAGAAGTAGAATTTGTGATTGACTTAGTGCCTGACACTAAACCGATCTCTAAGGCACCATATCAGATGGCACCGATTGAGTTGAAAGAGTTGCATGTGCAGTTGCAAGATTTGTTGAAGAAGGGATTCATCAGGCCTAGTGTGTCCACGTGGGGAGCTCCCGTTTTGTTCGTTAAGAAGAAAGACGGATCCATGCGGTTGTGCATTGACTACCGCGAGATTAACAAGGTAACTGTGAAGAACAAGTATCCTCTACCACGCATTGATGACTTGTTTGATCAGTTGCAGGGGGCTCAGGTGTTTTCCAAAGTTGATTTGAGATCAGGGTATCACCAGTTGAAGATCAAGGAAGGGGATGTAGTGAAGACGACATTCTGAACTCGCTATGGTCACTATGAATTCCTTGTCATGCCCTTCGGTCTCACAAATGCTCCAACAACTTTCATAGACATGATGCAGAGGGTATTCAAACCCTATCTGGACCGCTTCATAGTGGTGTTCATTGACGACATCCTCATCTATTCGCGGAGTGAGGAGGATCATAGGGAACATTTGCGGATTGCCCTGCAGACTTTGAGGGACAGACAACTCTATGCCAAGTTCAAGAAGTGCGAGTTCTGGTTAGATAGAGTTGCTTTCCTTGGACATGTGATTAGCAAGGACGGGGTGCCCGTTGACATGAGAAAGATTGAGGTAGTTGAGAAGTGGCCGCGCCCCACGACTGTTCGTGAAGTCCATAGCTTCTTGGGGATGGCCGGCTACTACAGACTATTCGTTGAGGGCTTCTCCACTTTGGCCCTGCCACTGACCATTCTCACTAGAAAGAGTGTGAAGTTTGTTTGGACCGACGCTTGTGAGCATAGCTTCTTGAAGCTGAAGAAGAGACTGACCACGACTCCCGTGCTTTCACTGCCGACTGAGGGCGGTGGCTTCGTGATCTATGGTGATGCATCTCTTCAGGGATTCGGGTGTGTTTTGATGCAGCATGGCAAGGTGATTGCCTATGCTTCAAGGTAATTGAAGATTCATGAGCGGAACTACCCCACACATGACTTGGAGCTAGTTGCTATTGTGTTTGCTTTGAAATTGTGGAGGCACTATCTCTATGGCGAGTCATGTGAGATTTGCACGGATCACAAGAGCATGAAGTACATCTTCACCCAGAAGGAGCTCAACTTGAGGCAGAGGAGGTGGTTGGAGTTACTAAAGGACTATGACCTAACGATTCAGTATCACCTTGGGAAGACCAGTGTGGTGGCCGATGCACTGAGTCGGAAGGCAGATTGTAGCCTTGCTTGCTTGACACTTCAGCCATATTTAATTGATGAGTTGCAAAAGCTTCAGATCCAGCCAGTTCAGGACAGAGTCGAATGTCTGATTAGTCAGCTCATGCTCCGACCGACTTTGAGGGATCGACTCTTGGTTGCACAGAGAGAGGATGAGGAGCTTCGAGGCATCATTGATGGTTTGAGTGATGGTATGGAGTCAGACTTCTTAGTTGGAGAGGATGGGACTTTGAGATTTCGGGGGTGCATCTGCGTTCCCAAGGATGATGATGTGAGGACCAAGCTTCTGACTGAGGCCCATAGTTTGTGGCTGAGCATTCACCCTGGTGCTACCAAGGTGTACCGTGACCTGAAGGAGCACTTTTGGTGGCGAGGGATGAAGAGACACATTGCCGAGTTTGTTGCTCAGTGCTTAGTTTGTCAACAAGTGAAGGTTGAGTACCAAATGCCTGCAGGGGAGCTTTAGTCATTGCCCATTCCCGAGTGGAAATGGGAACACATCACCATGGATTTTGTCACGGGACTCCCAGCCACACGGAACGGATATGATGCCGTTTGGATCATTGTTGATCGGCTCACAAAGTCCGCCCACTTTTTACCGATGAAGGTGACATTCACATTGAAGCGGTTGACACGTCTCTACATGATAGAGATCGTGAGGTTGCATGGTGCTCCTGTCTCCATTGTTTCTGATCGAGACCCCAGATTTGTTTCAAAGTTCTGGCGTGCATTTCAGGAGGCCTTTGGGACCACTTTGAGCTTCAACACCGCCTACCACCCGCAGACCGATGGCAAGTCGGAGCGGACTATCCAGACTCTGGAGGACATGTTGCGTGCTCGTGCCTTGGATTGAAAAGGTAATTGGGATGACCAGTTGCCTTTGATTGAGTTCTCGTACAACAACTCTTTTCAGACGAGTTTGGGGATGACACCGTATGAGGCACTGTATGGGAGGAGATGCAGATCTCATACATGTTGATTTGAGGTCGGGGAGTGGCAGATGTTGGGTCCCGATGTCACACCCCACCCCGGGTGGACCGGCGTACGCCCCGTGGACCCCTTTCCACAGACCGCACAAGCCTAAACCCCAACCCAAACCCATGGTCCAAACCAAAAGAAAACAACAAACGGGGATCACCAAACCGAACCAAAGGTCTAACCATTCACATGTAGGTGGAAAATCATAATCAAACTCATAAGCCAAATGCGGAAACTTAAACATGAATGGCTAAGGTCTCAAAATCAAACATCGATGCGAAAATCTAGATCATCGCACATAAGTCACTCAAACATGTGACTATCTAAGGTGTTAAAATAAAGTATTAAATAACCAAATAATAAAAATCCTAAGAGGCGCGCCGTCTCCCCGCCGCATCTCCCTAGCCAATCACTCACCTGAAATCACAACGTAAAGGGGGTGTACACACGGTGAGAATAGTAGAAATCAAATCATGTTAGATAAACAATATAGAATATAAGAATTTCATGGGGTTGTGGTGGTGGTCCAAATCGAACGTAAGTAATAATCCGACCATCTTAATTCGGAGTTCGGAGATGGTCAAGGGTAAACAGGAGGGGACCACCCACACGATTACAAGTACTAACCCATGGAATAAGATCAAGAAACCGAGTGACAGACCGTGTACCAATCGGGAGCAAGATAGAAATCAATACATGGTAACAAGGCCGTCACAACTGTATGAAACATCACCCATAGGAAGTTGAAACAAAGACTGAGACCAACGACAGATGATAGATAATCAAAATGAAACAAATGATTTAATCAGATCTAAGGCCTCAATCAACAGCTTAAATCACGATTCCCTTAAATCACATGTACGTCCGGGTTAACGTACATAATCCATTATTATTTGCCATCACCAAATCATTACACAAATCGTGGGGACCCCGCCCTACGTGGCGCGTATACCGGTATGGCGATCGGTATACGTACATCCACGAAGGCACCGTCCGAGTCATCCGTAGCTAGCGAAATCCCCATGGATGTTGTGTCCTGCGGGTGACGGAATGTAATCCCATTCCGACCGTATGGCCGAGGTCACTCTAATCCGAATATAATCCTCAGGCTTGTCGGATGTAATCTCATCCTAGACTGTAATCTCAGTCTTGATTGTAATCTCAATCCTTTCTCATTTATCATGTTCAAGTTACCTCACCCAAAGTCCACACTCAATCTCACAAGGCCAAAACAAATCCAACAAGGACAACATGCCGTATATTGGGAATCAAAATAGAATCATAGCATGCTAGAAATCATAAATCACAAGTGTGGACAACAATTAAACACAGTGCACGAACCGTGCGTAAGGATAAACAAGGAGGTGAGGTAAACAAATAGAGAACATAGCTAACGGAGGAGAGGAGAAATGAAGGATAAGTGTACACCCCTCACCTGGTATGCTAAGAAGTCCCCAAGCCAAGCCAAATAAAATCACGGGATTCCGTACACTATCACGTCCTCGCCTAAAAACCAACACGAGGAGAAAAATCTCACTCACATCATCTAGGCATGCTAATCATGAAAAAAAGTCAACAAAATCCTTTAATGAACTCCCTAGAATGCCTAGGATGCAACACAACTCAATGAGAATCGAAAACGGAGTGAAACAGACAAGTATCGCACACCTGGGCTGGGCACGGCCGTGCTCGTGAGCACGGCCCAGCCGTGTGCAACACTGTCCTTTTGGTGCAAAATTCGGAATAAAAACACGGCCATGCCACAAAACACGCCCATGTTTTATGGGCCCGACACGACCGTGTTCATGGGAACACGGGTGTGTCGCGCCCAGAATTCCGTCTGCAGAATTCTTCATCGACCGAAAATGCACGAAACCCGCTCGATAAATTGCCAACACGAAAACCACGAATGCAACACCAGAACATGCATCAAAACTCATCTAAGAATCATGACAATGACTAAAATAGCCATCCCAAACATGCTAACGAACAAATTAAGGGTGAAATCATGGAAATGGATAAATTCCCAAAAATCCCGAAATGACTACGATAAATCCCGCACGTAAATCATGGATTTGACAGCATCAAAATCACGAATCTCTACCGATGGGGAGTTAATCCCCCCACCTACAGCCCATAAAAAACAAATCAAAATACGACAAAAAAAATCCAACCGAATCGAACATTAATTCGAAGGGGGAAAACGAATCACGTCAATGACCCGTCCAATCCACGTCCAACGTCCTCTCCGTTGTCCGATCAACAACACGACACAAAAGGAAAATCAAAACCTTCATTCACAACCCCTCATGGCCGAAAATCCCAAGGAAAGAGGAGAAGAGAAATCACACGACCCTTACCCGAGATTATGAGAAGATGATGCCGCGAAATTATCGCCGCTCGACAACCCAAGGTAGAGCCGATCCTCCTCCTTTCTTCCTGCTATAGCCGAACACAAGGGGGAGGGAGAAGAGAAAGAGAGCGACGTGAGAAGAGGAAGAGGAAGATAAAAAAAAAAAAGAAACGGAAAGAGAAAGAATCAAGGGATTACGGGAGTTACTAAATCAATCCCTAACTCCCCCATGAATTGATGAGGGACAAAAATGTAAAACCGCCCTCAGCAATTAAAAGAGAAAGTAAGGAATTAAAAAGGAATCGTCGTCGGGTTTCGAACCCGCGACCTCAAGAATGCATAATAATCTCAAACCGCTTCCACAACCGGTTGGGCTGGTGTGGAAGTCTTAAGATTAATTTAACCCGATTAAATTAAATGTCGAACGGTCTAATTAAATAGGCCAATTCAACTTTAACTTAAGTAAACCGGAATGAAACCGGAATGGGTTATCACATCCTTCCCCGCTTAAAGGACTTTCGTCCTCGAAAGTCAAAACCAAAACTAAGAACCGTCCCAAAAGATGGTTCGTCACAACCTCCTCCCCTTAAAGGGGATTTCGGCCCCGAAATCAACAGAAAAAGAAAACTCAAAAGGGAAAACGTACCGGCAAATAAATGCGGGTATTTCTCGCGCATCTCATCCTCGCGCTCCAACGTGGCCTCCTCAACCGCATGGTTGCGCCGCAAAATCTTCACCAACCGCACTATCTTGTTGCGAAGAGTCTTTTCCTTGAAATTCAACACCTCAACGGGTTGCTCCTCATAGGTCATATCCTCACGCATATGCAATGGTGCAAAATCAATCGCGTGAGCAGGATTGTACACGTACTTCCGCAGCATGGACACATGGAAGACCTTATGTAAATCCGCCAAACTGGGGGGCAAGGCCTCCCGATAGGATACATCACCAACCCGCTCAAGCACATCGAAGAGGCCGACAAATCGGGGACTCAACTTTCCCTTCTTGCCGAAACGGATAACCCCCTTCCAAGGAGAGATCTTCACAAACACCTTGTCGCCGATCTCAAACTCTAAGTCTCGACGACGGTTGTCAGTATAGCTCTTCTGTCTTCTCTGAACAGCTAACAATCTATCCCGAATGACCGCAATCTTCTGGCTGGCCTCTTCAACTAACTCCGGACCTAGCAACTGACACTCGCCCACCTCAAACCAACATGAAGGTGATCTACACCGTCTTCCAAACAGAGCCTCATATGGCGTCATGCCCATACTGGTCTGGAAGCTGTTGTTGTAGGAGAACTCCATCATCGGCAACAGGTCATCCCAGTTCCCTCTCCAATCTAAGGAGCATGCTCTCAACAAGTCCTCCAAAGTCTGAATCGTCCGCTCTGACTGACCATCGGTCTGCGGATGGTAAGCCGTACTAAAACTCAAAGTGGTCGCGAAATCTTTCTGAAAAGCCTGCCAAAACTTCGACACAAAATGGGGATCTCGGTCCGAAACACTGGAAGCTGGAGAACCATGCAGTCTCACAATCTCCCTCATGTAGAGTCGTGCCAGTCTCTCTAAGCTGAAAGTGACCTTGATCGGAAGAAAATGTGCCGACTTCGTAAGTCGATCCACTATCACCCAAACTGCGTCGTGCCCACTCCGAGTAACTGGAAGCCCGGTAACAAAGTCCATAGTGATATGCTTCTATTTCACCTCCGGGATAAGGAGAGGCTGAAGCTTGCCCGCAGGCCTTCGATGCTCTACCTTCACCTGCTGACATGTCAGACACTGTGAGACAAACTCCGCGAACGGATATCCACTACCGAGGATTGATGACCTGTTCGACCAGCTGCAGGGGACTCATGTGATAACCTATCCCTAGTTTATCTTGGGTTGGTAGATTTGATCCCGGTTTGGTTCCGGTTCGGTTTGGTTTTGATTTAAATAAGGTTTAACTTGAATTGGGCTATATGACTTAGTCCGTTTAGCTTTTATTTTATTTAATTTCATTTCCTATCGAATAACTTACCTAGCCTAGCTGGTTAGAAGGGAGCGGAAGAAGGAGAGATTATTTGAGAGGTCGCGGGTTCTAAACCCGGCGACTACCGTTTTGGTTTCTTAATTTTCCTTTTATTTTGGATGGGCGTAGAATTACAGGTTTGCCCCTATTCATTGTAAGAGGAGTTAGGAAACCAAAAGGGCCTTTTTCTCCTTTTTCTTTCTATCAGTTTTCTCTCCAGAGGGTTACGTATCTTCTTCATCTTCTCTTCCCTTGGATCCTTGTGGCAGCCATTGAAGGAGGTGAAGGAGGGCAGCGTTTGGGATTGACGAGTGGTGGGACGACGGTCGCGAC